>CM021108.1:240499790-240672882 GCA_007115665.2 Sequoiadendron giganteum | reverse complement strand
TCTCCCTCTCACCCCCCTCACACTCTCAAGTATCTCCCTTTCCCACCCTACCTACATAACCCTCTCTTTCTCTTTCTCTCTCTCTCTCTCTCCCTCTCCCTATCCCACCCACCTTCTTCTCTCTCTCCCACCTCCCTCTCTCTCCCTCTCCCTCAATTCTCTCTCCCCCCCCCTCTCTCTCTCTCCCTCCCTCTATCCCTCCCACCCTACCTAGCTAAGTCCCCCTCAATCCAACCCCTTCTCTCCCACTCCCTCTCTCTTAAACTCTCACTTCGACCCCCTCTCCATCTCTCTAGACTCTCTCTAAACTCTCCCTTCATCTAAAGACATACATAAATGCATACATACAAGCATAATACATTTGTACATATAATCTTACATCCATACAAGCATACATACATACATGTACATAAAAATATATCAGCATACATAAATATATTAGCATTTAACATAAAGTAACAAATAACGTGAGCGCGTTATAACGTGCGCACATTATGGATCAATAGACATGTTCCCCACAGAAGCAAAAACCATGTAAAGTGAGAAATAACTTGTGTGCGTTATAACGCGCTCGCGTTATATCTTGCTTTGAGAATTACCAAACTTTAAGCTTGGTATTGCCTTGGAATTCCAACCCAAAGGTTTGGAGGGCATTCCCAATGACCAGAGACGTGTTTTTAAGAAATCCACCATATTTCTCATAATCGAGTTTGTGCTCACCATCAGGATTGCACGTGGTTCAATATCAAAAAAATCAAGCACATGGGTAATGTTGGGTTATCTCTTAGCTATCCAACGATGTAATTTTTTTCAAGTTCTGAAAATGTTAAGTCTTTCATCCATAATTTATTTTATCTCTATGTCTTTTTTTTGCCAAAAAGCAGTGTTTGGTATTTTTTTCGTTATAAATTAACCATTCATCAATTTTTCAAATAAATTACATTTTTAGAAACTAGATTCCATTCTACAAAATTAAAAAATTAAAAAAAAAACAAATCAATTAGTTTCCAAAATTTGTAGGGGTAGCACGGCCAAAATTCTATTTTCAGGATATGTCCACTTCGCAAATTCATAAAAAATCAAATATTCATAAAAAAATTATCAGAAAAATTGTGCATCAACTACATACTGTTAGCTAACTTCTGACCATTGCGATTTTAAAAATACTAAAAAAAATTTCACCGTATGAGGGGCATACAAGAGTTGCTATGTTATGTTTTTCTGACAAAAACAACACCAATTTGTGTACGTCCCTCGTTTGAACCCCTTAATCTCAATCATTTTCAAAATAAATTAGTAGTTTAGAAAGTAGACTTGGAGCACTTGAATCCTTCTTTTTGTTCCATCTCAAAATTTTGAGTCTAAGTATCCTCAATTTCACATCCAAGGTTAGTATTTTCCGATTTCAGGAAAAAGCTGTCCACTTAAGTTCCCTTTTTGGGAACCATCTTTGTGCACTTACCCAAGATGCAACTGATATGGAAGTCATGATTATGAATGCTAATATGATTTCTAAAATGATTCTACTTGATAATTTCTAAATGATTGAATGTTGTATGCTCCAATTTAATTCCTACAAAGTAAGTTTTCACAAAGTTGGGATCCATTTGTTGTAGCAAGAGGTTTATTTTATAGATTTTTGAAGGAAAATTGTGATGTGGAAGCAAGCAAGAGTTCAGATTTGATTTGGATAAGTCAATGGTACAAAATTAAGAAGTTGGAGAAGAAGGGGAATGTTTCTCTCAGCAAAACATTTTGCCAAGTGACTAGGAAGAAAATGTGGAAGAGAGCCAAGTCTCTTAAGAATGTTCTAAACTTAGATGGAGAGATAAAGCATAACTGAATTTTATTGAAAATTTCAATTTTGGTTAAGACAAAAGCTGTAGACATCTGCTTAATTGAAAATTAGACTTATTCAATTTTGGAGGAATATTAATTAAATAAAAATAATAATTAAAATTTGTTTATTTAATAAAAAGGGTGGTAATTAAACAAACTATGTGATTTTGTTTCTTTAATTAAGATGGAAGAAATAGATAATTAAATAAAAAAATAATTGAATTTGTTTATTTAATTAAGATAGAAGAAAATAAAATAGAATATGAACTACATAAATAAATATTTTTATTTATTTATAAGTAGATGAATTAAATGTTAATTAATAAAATAATTGTATTTAAATAATCAGATTTATCCAGACCATTTTTAGGTGCATGCATTTTGCCCCTCTTTGAAGTGATGTGCTTACACACTGCTTTAAAGAATACGTTTGTTGCTAGTACTGATTTTTTTTTTTCTGATATGCCCTAGACACTGATTTTTGAGTGATAACAGATATATGGCCCCTTGGGAGATAAATTGATGAACTTTTGAATTTTAAGGATTTTTTTGAAATTTTTCAATTTTTTTAATCTTTTTTGTGATAATTTGATGATGATTTGATATTGAGGCAATTTATCTCCTAAAAAATGATGTGAAAACTTGCCCATTGATGAATTCATGAATTAAGCCCCTTTGGAAAATAAAATAAATCAACCCCATAAAAATACCACTTAATTAGCCTAAAAAAGGGTAAAATGTTGGATTAGAAGCTCATTTGTGCATTTTGATTTTGAAATTTGAGAGTGATTAAGAAAATTAGCAACTTCTGAGCAAGATGGTGATTCTCTACCACACACACCGATTCGATCATGTGTGACATCACAACTGCCCAATAGCATATGGACCTCTAGTATGTACCCCGAGAAACCTTTTCATAATTTATGCAAATAATTTTTCCCTCCATTTTCATGTTTATATTCTGCTTTCATAGTTTTAGTGCTTTCAATGCTCAATGTAGAGCATTTAATAACTATTTTAGCGCATTCAATGTTTGTGTGCATAAAAGTAGATTTTTAGCGCTTTAATTGCTTGAAATAGCACATTTGTTGAATTAGTGCATAGATAGGTTTTTGTAGTGCATAGATATGATGTTTTAGTGCATAGATATGAATAGCGCATTGATAGGCTAGATTAGTGCATTGAATGAATGAAATAGCACATCTAGGGGAATAGCGCATTGACAACCTATATTAGTGCATTGACTGGCTAAAATGGCACATTTAATGAATTGGCACATTGATGAACTATTTTAGCGCATTGATGAATTTAAATGGTGCTTTGAATTTTTTAGCGCTTTGATAGACTATTTTAGTGCATCCAAGTCAGAAAGATGTAACTTTTAGTAAACTCCTTGATTTTAATGTTCTTTGATCACGTCGGCCTTTGATGTGATTTTGATTGATGATCCTAATAGAATTAGATGATTATTGATCTCATGATAGGTGAGATTCAATGATTAATTGATGATAATTGACCTCATGATAGGCGAGGAACAATTATAAATTGATTGATCAACCTCATGATATGCGAGGTTGAATGATTGATAAACCTCATGATAGGCGAGGTTGAATGATAAATTGATGCTCACGAGATTTGATCAAAGTCTCACTAGAGCTTATTAGATTGATAGGCTAATTGATTTTGATTGATTGAAAAGATTACTGATTTGCGATTTTTTGTGATGATAGAAGCCTTTGACGAATCTATAGATTTGTGAGAATTTTCCTAGGACATGGGATTTGACACCTCAACTAGTGTAGCCTGAGACATTTGTTATCACACGATGCAATTTATCCTCTCTTCTAGATATGCCCCAGATTAGGATTAACAAGGGTCTCTTGACAACCTTAGTAGAGAGGTGACATAGTGAGCATAACACCTTTCACTTACCTATCACCGAGATGAAAGTGACCCCAGAGGATATGTATCGTATTCTCAGGATACCTATTGTTGGAGAGCTTGTATTATATGATTAGACTGAGCAGGGAGGTATCGATGCTTTACAAAAAGTATTTGAGGATGATCAAATATGTGGTTATAAGATTCCCTAGAGAGAGATGGTTGATGCATATGTGACACTTCCATCCATGCTTGGTGGATTCATTGGGGGTTTCTTATGTCCCGACCATAAGTCAAAGGGACTTTAATTTGGACGGGGTTAGATCCTGGAGTAGATGATTGTACAGGGTACCCGATGTGCTTGGGGCTATTGTATGTTATCCCATTTATACCATGATTTACACAAGGTTGTTTATCTCAGAGGACATAGTTTGTCAGTTGGAGTCACCTTGTTATAGATATGGGCATGTGAGCATATAGGCATTATGTGTCCCATTGCTAATTGATAGAGGCCATTTGGGAGACCTTATGTTCAAGATTACATAGGCCCAATTGTCCAACATAGGCTTGGAAAATTAGAGTACTAGAGGCGTATACTAGATGATCTTGAGTCTGTTGTATGGCGACCCTACATTGGTTGTGATCAGTGGGAAGAGGATGAAACAAATATTCTATTTTTGTGCTAGTCTATGTATCTAATTAGGAGGACCTAATTTATCATTGATATATTCCTATTGAGGAGGGTGATGTGACAGTATGGCCGGTTACAAGGCATGCCACAGGGTTTTGCTCATTATGCATGATGACAGATTGATGATACAGAATGGGGGCCCACCCTGTCATATGATGTAATAGTTGAGGATTACCAGGGTTTACAACCGATCATTTAGGATTACCATCCAAAGACCAAGTATGCTCCGATGTTCAAGGAGCATGCACAGTATCTTTTCTTACATCCATTCCCATGGATCTCTAGCCTAGATGAGAAAGTACAATTGTTAGATGATGAGGAGAGAGTAGTAGTACATGGTTGTAGTTGAAGGAGGAGAGATGGAGGAGACTCAGAGGAGGAGATGTTGGAGGAGGTAGGGAGAATTGATGATGATGGGGATGATGATGATGATGATGATGAAGATGATGGAGATGGGGGTGGAAGAGGTGGCACTAGTGTGCCATTTGATGTTAGGGATGTCATGGTACCTCAGCAGAGGAGGTATTTGGTGGTAGCAACACAACAATGTGTGCAAATTGGACTACCCTTGCAATAGTATCAGACAGAGATAGCTGCTTTGCAGGTGTAGTTTTAGACACTGGAGGGTCATAAAGCACATGTGCAGGAATTTTTAGCTCAAGCACATGTAGCCAAATTGACAACCGAGAGAGAGGACACTAGACAACAAGGTGAGTAGGTAGTGGCCTTAGCTAATAGACTACAAAGAGTGGCGAAGGGGACCACTGTGGGTGATATGATGAGAGATGTTACTCGAGTCACCAGAGAAGTTGAGTACTATCAGGGCCAATGTCATGTAGTTGTGACAACAGAGTAGAGGGTGATATATGCATATTCTAGATTGACATGCAGGAACTCCCAAACCAATAGCATGGGTGTGACACAACCAACACGTCGAGATCCTGGTTTAGACCCAGGTATAGGTGCACCAAGTGCAGGTTCCTCAGGTGGAGGTTTTGCAAGGCCAACGAGGTCTGGGGGGAGCACTTCATAGTTCCATTTGATCGTAATTGATGTGTTTTGAGACATTTGATGGTGTACACTCTGATTTCGACTCACTACCATTTTTATACTATATCTCTTGACATTTATTCAGACATCATTGTATACTTGTCATTATGATTTTTGAGATTTATATGATATGCAATGGATTCTTGATCTATATGTGCTCTATATGATTCTATGATGGTTGTATATGATATATGTATTTATTTTCCATATTCTATATGTCATGTGATGCATATATGATGATGTTGTGAATATGCACTGATAAAATTATGATGTATGGATGCAATGGTAAAATGATGTTAATATGTATATTCCATGAGATGAATGTGATAATGTGAATGATATGTGATGCTTGGATAATGATTTTATATGTATTATGAATGATGTGAATGTGATATTAAATGGATTTATGATATGTAACACAATTTGTAATGCAAATATATGATGTGATGTATAAATGAATGAATGATATGATAATACAAATATATGGTCAAATGTATGGATGAATTAATGATATGATAATGCAAATATATGTGTTATGCAAATGATAATGAAAATATATGATAATGATAATGTTTTTGTTAATGTCAAGTATACTCAGTCCATTAATGATAAAGATAACATCATTTTGGAAATCATTGCCAGCCTCGAAATAATCTATTCTGCAGATGCAAAGCTAATAATAATGCAATCTAATTTAAGTATGAAAATATAGATATGCAAAATTTGTCATCCTAACAATCCATTTAGAGTGCTTTTATCATCATTGAGCCTTTAAAATGTTGAAAGCAAGTACAAGCATCAATGTTATAAGTTAGACCATGATGACTTAAGTACTTCTTTCATGATTTTTTATATTACAAGTTAACACAATCATCTAGTATAATTAAACCAAGACGACCTGAACATTTCTTGTGCAAAACATACAAGAATCAATCATTTTCCTATGTGAAATCAAAATGTCATTAGTGATACTTGGTAGAGCATGTCTCATGACAATTATCATAGTAATAATGATTAATTTACAAACAACAAACAAAGAAAAATCATAATCCTTCCTTGCTTCTCTAGTTCAATACATCATCAAGTTGCTCCAAAGATATAATAAAAAAAATAAGAGTACAACATTTGAACATTCAAGCTAAAGTGATAAAATCATGATTCAAAAGAATATCATCCATTTAGATTTGATTTAATTGATTGATTTAAGCTATTTTATTAGGATGGCTTGCTCTTATAATAAGTGATGATTTATTGTTCAATGTTGGGTTTACCTATGATCATTGTTTTTGTTGTGTTGTCATATTGTTGTTTGTCCGTTTGTTTAAGTCCACGGTTTATTTCCCCCAGCGAGTTCAGGATTTTGCCCCCAAGCTAGGGTGAGACATGACCGCATTGCCAAGATATGTACATGAGATTCTCAATGATAAGAAAAATGATGGCAAAAGAAAACTCTCAAGACATGCTCAAATAGATGGAACAACTAGTCTATCACAAATAGCTCTTGTTGCTAGGTTTTCACTACTTGCTTTTATTGCACTTTTCAAATTTTATATATTTTTTTTCTTTTTTCTCTTTTTCTTTATATTTTCTTAATATTTTGAATTTTTGTTGTTGTCACCAAGATGCCTGTTTTCCAGGTTTTCATCAAAGTGACCATTTTTTTCAGGACATTTTCTAGTTTTTTTGTATTTTTCAAGACTTTCACCGTGCAATGAATGATTCAAGAATAGAATTTCCTAAGATGGATATTGTTGATAGGTTCATCAAAAAAATCCCCTTCAGGTGTAGATGGTTGATAGACTCTCAATCCATAGACTGATATGATGAAAAAGGGACCTAGCCAGTTGGGTTCAAACTTCCCCTTCTTTTTACAATCATGTTGATTGCGAGGGTTTTCTTTTAATACCAAGTCACCAAATTGAAATTCTCTAGGTTTGAATCTATGATTGTAACTCCTAGACATCCTCTATTGATATGATTTCAAATTATCCATATCTTGTTGACAACACTCATCTAAAATTTCTAGCTCTTGAAGTCTAGACACTCTATAGTCCTCATCTGAAATGATCCCCTTTAGTGACACTCAGAGTGATGGTAACTCAAGATCAATAAGTATAATGGCCTTTAATCCATATACCAAGGCATATGGTGTAGCTCTTGTAGGTGTTCTGACCCTAGTTCTAGATGCCCACAAAGTAGGATTTAGTTGAATGTGCCAATCACATCCAACATCATTGACCATTTTCTTTAAGATTTTTAGTATAGTTTTGTTTGAGGCCTCTGATTGGCCATTTCCTTGACGATAGTATGATGTTGAAAAGTGATGCTAGATATGGAAAATTTCACACAATTCTTGGACATCTTGATTCTTAAAAGGTCTACCATTTTCAGTGATAATGGACTGAGAAACGACATACCGAAAGATAAGGTGATTTAAGATAAAGGATGAAATTTGTTTTCCCATGATAGTTTTTAGAGGAACAAATTCAATCGAATTTGTAAAGTACTCTGTAGCAGTGATAATAAATTTGTGTCCATTGGATGAAGATAGATGAATTTTTCCTACAACACCCAATCCCCACTAACAAAAAGGCAACGTTGATGCGAAAGGTTGTAACTCCTATGTTGGTGCATGTATAGGTTGCCATGGATTTGATATTTTTGGCATTTATTGACAAACTGAAAAGACTCCTTCTCCATATTTAGCTAGTAATACCCCAAATAAAGGAGTTTCTTTGCTAGAGTTAGTCTGCTTGAGTGAGTTCCATAGATACCTTTATGAACCTCATGCAAGGCTATCTCAGATTCATCACATTCTAAACACTGTAGGAGAGTTCCATCAAGACCTTGACAATAAATTATGTTAGCAATCAAGGTATGTCATGTGGTTTGGAAAATGAAGTTTCATTTTTGGTTTCGGGAAAGGTCAAGTGGAAGAGTGTTGTCCTTTAAGTAAGTATATATCTTCCCATAGATGGAAGATTGATGGTCAATGACATGGCATATTATTTGGGATTTAGGATCATCATAGGTGAGAATAGTCACTTGGTCCACCATAAACTCATAATATCTTCGATTTTCTCGTATCTACAAGAGAGAAGCAATTATAGCCATAGCATCAACAACTTTGTTTTCTGCTCTTGGTATCTATTCAAATTTGATCTCAATAAAGTAATTTTTGAAATCGTCCACCATTATCTTATATGAAATTAACTTATCATACTTTCTCTGATAGTCATCATTTACCTAATTTGTGACCAATTGTGAATCTCCATAGACCTGTAGCTCTGTTATCTTCCATTCAACAACTACTTTGATGCCAGTGATTAATGCCTCGTATTCAACTACATTATTTATACACGGAACATGAGTCTATAAGATTTCAGAATGGTATGCCCTTGTGGTGTGATAAACATGATTCCAACACCTAACCCACGATGTGTGTATGACCCATCAAAATACAACATCCATTGTTGAGGTGTTATAGTAAGAACATCTATATCAAGAAATTGAATGTGCATCAGATGATTATCTGGTAGTGGATATTCTACTAATTGATCAACTATCACTTGACCCTTAATGGCTCTTCGATCTAAATATTGGACATCAAATTCACTCAAGACCATTACCCATTTGGCTAATCTCCCCATTAAGGCATCTTTGTTGAGTAAATACTTCAGTGGATCAATTTTAGCTATGAGTTTAACTGTATGAGTTAGCATGTAATGGCATAGTTGTTGAGTAGAAAATACTAGTACCAAGCAATATTTCTTAATGAATTTTTCATTTCTCATAACCATTTGTTGATATAATATATAGTTCATTCTTTTCCTTTAGGATCTTCCTGTGCTAGTGGAGTGCCCAAAGAAGTTTCAGTTGTTGCAATGTAAAGTAATAAAGGATTTCCTTTTGCAGGTGGCACCAATATTGGTGGGGACATCAAATATTGTTTTAGTTGATTGAAATAAGTTTCACATTTCTCATCCCATTTGAAAGAGATATTATTGTGTAACAAATAATTGAATGGATGACTCTTGTCTAGTAGTTGAGAGATGAACCTTTAGATAGAATGAAGCCTTCCCTATAGAGATCTTAGTTGATTGATAGTGTTTGGTGGTGGAATATACATGATGGCCTTGACCTTGGCAGATAAACTTCAATAACTTTCTCCAAAACTATGCACCCTAGAAGCTTAGCTGATGTTACACCAAATACACATTTCTTAGGATTTAATCTAACATTGAATTTTTCTAGACGAGTGAAGATTTTTTCTAGGATCTCAAGGTGTCCTTCTCTAGTATATGATTTTTCCAATAGATCATCCACATAGTCCTCCATAAAATTATGTATCATGTAATGAAATATGGTGGTCATTTCTCTCTGATATGTAGCCCCTACGTTTTTCAACCCAAAAGGAATCTCGTTCTATTAGAATGTTCCCCATGGACATATGAATATTGTTTCCTCTTGATCCTCTGGTGCTATCTTGATTTGGTTATAACATGAAAATCCATCCATTAATGAAAACATAGTGTGTCCCTCTATCAAGTCTACAATAATATCAATGTTAGGCAATGGAAAATCATCTTTTGGACATGCCTTATTGAGATCCCTGAAGTCGGTACATATATCTTGATACTACGATCTAGTTTAGAAATAGGTACAATATTAGAGATCCACTCAACATAATCAATAGATCGAATGAATCCAGTGGGTAACAATTTCTTGAGATCTCACTTCACCAATAGGTGCATTTTTCTTAATTTTTCCTTGACAGGTTTCACTCCCATTTGTAAAGATAGATGATGCATCAGAAGATTTGGGTCTAGGAATGGCATATCAGAGTAAGACCAAGCAGATTTAATTTATCATTCCTCAAAGAACTTGGTGAACTTTGTATTTTCTTATTCAGTCATAGATTCTACCAGATGTAATGTTTTCACTTTTTTTGTTGTGTTGACATTGATAGATTGAATTGGCTCAACCAACACGGATGACCTCTCATGATAGCATTCCAAAAGAGTGTCAAATCCCCCATCCTTCAGTGCCTCAGAGAGGTTTTTACTGTAAGATATGCTCTTTATTTTTACTTTTTCTAGATCTAACATTGCCATTAAATAGTTTTCACCATTAGATATTTTGTTCATATTTTAAATTTTGTAGGTAGAAGATTTGACACCCCCTAACTTGAAGCTTCATTATGAGTTTTGTGGTTGGAACAAAGAAATTTAATGATGGCATCATCATTCACAAAGATAGGAATGTTAGAAGATGTTTTTTCCCAGTCAATAAGCTCGGGGTGTAGTAAGGGTAAAAGGTCATCAGATTGACTAAAGTTGAGGGTAGTAAGGGTTCTAATAGCAATGTTAAATTTTTTGATAGCAATGTTGAGGTCTATGACATTACTCTCTTCCATATCATCTAGTTAACTCAATATCTTCTCATCCTCACTTTATTCATCGATATTCTATGATCCAAACACAAGAGGTATAGTGCCCGAGATTTTTCCCTCCTCACGCATAGGTACATACCTTTGTATTACATCAATTTTTTTATCATGAAAAGCTTCCTCAAACAACGAATCCCACTCATACTCATTGGAGTCTATTTTATAACTAGGCTGAAGTTATGGGATTTGTTCACAAATTGTCTCTTTTGTTTCTTCCTCTTCGGTTTCTTGTTTATATCCCAATCCAGTTTTGTCTTTTTCTTGAAGTGTGAGAGGTTGAATAGGTTCTACAATGCCTTCTTTTCTTTTTCCAATAGGTCCTTGTCATTCATACCCCATCTTCTCTAGGGTCAAATTGACTTTACCATATTGATTTGTTTGTATATTGGGGGTTTTTGATGTAGATGCTTCCTCATCTTTGTAGAGCCAATTCAGAACAACCTTATCTTCTGATTCGTCAACCAAGGTTCCCACCTTTACAAATCTGCCATCAAGGACTATAGTAGGTTGTGATTATTGTTGTTTTAATGTTGATGGTTGTCCATAAGTTCTTGGTGAAGGCAGCAATTTTGATAGAGATAAAGATTGTTCAATGGAATACTCTCCCATGCCTTTGTCCTTTAATTGGAGCTTTTCTTTGAATTACTTTGATAAAGAGTTTTCATTGTTTGAGGTAGTAGAATCAACAATACCTTTATCCTTTGATTGGTCCTTCTTCTCAACCCATTTTGATACAACGTTTAATTTCTTTTCATTGTCTGACAAGCTAGAAGTGTTAGCTTCCCGGTTATGAGGTACAAAGGTGTCTTGATTTTCCTTAAGCATGTTACATTATTGGGGATTGTTTGAATCTACTCAGAAGGTTATTTGTTGTCCATTGACTGGGAACTTCAAGCATTGGTGATATGTGGATGACATTTCTTGCATCTCATGAATCCATGAGTGTCCCAAAAGTATATTATACGTCAACTCTTTATCCAACACTTGGAAGACTATGTCTTTCAAAATTGGTCCCACTTGGATAGGTAAGGCAATCAATTCTTTGAAAGATATATCTTCCTCATCATATTATTTTATTGTGATTTTCCTTCTCGCATCAATAGCACTCTCAGAATATCCTAGTGCATGAATCAATTTTAAAGTACAAATATTCAAACTAGCTCCACCATGTATTAGCACATGCTTGAATCGGTGTTTGTGAATGATAACCTCAAAGTGGAGAGAAACATTGTGTGGATGATCTAGTGATACATCATCATGTTCGGAAAATGATAATCAATGAGGAGCAGTTAAGTGTTCCACCATAGCTTGGAATTGGTCAACTTCTAGATTATTGGGTACTGTTGTAGCAACAAGAGCTTGTTCTAGGATCTCCTTGTGTCTTGGTGATATTTTAAAGAGTTCTAGTATTGAGATATGTGTTGGTATCTTATTCAACTGATCGATTATGTTGTACTGATTTGTAGGGGAAGTAGTTATTTTGATTGTAGAAGGAGCATCAAATGATTTAGATGCAACTCCTTTCAGTGTTACCTTAGCTTGTCCCCTTGTTGTCATGTTGATTGGTTGGTATTCTTGATTCTCTCTGATTTTGATAACATTAATCTGATTTTCATTTGTAGCAATGTTTATGGTTTGATGATCAGCTATAATGATGCTATTACTATCATTAATTTATGTATTATGAGTTTGATAATCAATTGCAATCATTTCATCAATATAATTACTAGTAGCAACCAATTCATTTATTTGATTTTCAGGAGAAACGAGGTCATGTTCATCATTGGTTTTAGCATTATTAGTTTGATCTTCAACCACCTCAATATGGAGAATAGTGGAGTGATAAACATATTTTACATTTTTTCCTTTACCATTTGTAGAAGATGATTCTCCTTTTTTTTAATTTGGTAAAGGATTATTGAAATCCCAATGATCATTTTTGGTTTGTGGTCCTTCAACAAATATTTTCTTTTTTTCAATTAGATCTTGGATCAAGTGTTTCAATCGCCAAAAATCATTTTTTTTGCGGCCTTTGTTGTTATAATAGTCATAGTAATATGTGTCATTCCACCAAAATGGTTTGAATTATGGATCCCAATTTTGTGGCTCTTATAATGTTACAAGTTTGGCTTCAACAAGTTCCTTTAATGCTGATTCCAATGATTGTCCTAAAGGCATGAATTTCCTCCTATTTGATGGCTTTTGGAATGGTAGTGATTTAGATCCACTATTTTTCAAATTGTTGTTTCGATTTGTATTTAGATTTCTACCTTGGTTGTTGCTTTGAGTTGTCTTAGTGGAAACTACTATTAAATTGAATATTGGTTTTGTGTTTTGTGTTTAAGTCACAACATCATTGTTTCCAACATTTCTATACTTTTTCCAAAACTTGGGTTTATCATTGTTGTTGTTGTGATTTTGCCTCTTCTACAAATTTGGGTTCATCCATGTTAGTATTAAAATAAAAACTACATCTCAAATCATCATGTGAATACCCTTCAAGGCATTGTATATTCCTTGTAGACATATTTACAAATTGAGTCAGAGGTTCTTCCTCCTCTTCTAAATATTCAGAGCTAAATGAGCTCTCCTCAACATCCTTTCTATCGATGGGCCTTGATTCAACTTTCTCAGGTGTAGAAGGAAATTGAATCACATCTTCATGTTTACTTTTTTTTGGTTTTAATATAATAAGGCTTAGTTTCTCTAAAAATAACACTTCTACTATATATTACCTTTTATGCAACAAGATCCCAAAGCTTTTATCTTTTCAGACCATTACTATATCTGATGAAGATACATTTTACAGCTTTATTCTCCAACTTTGTTCACTTCTCCTTTGGAACATGTGCATATGCCTCACAGCCAAAAACTCTAAGATGTGTTAATGAAGGAATACAACTTGACTATATCTCTATAGGTGTCTTATCAATAAGAGATGATTTAGGAGACCTATTAATTAGGTAACAAGTAACTTGGCAACACCTTTAGACCAAAATTTTTGTTCTAGGCCAACTCTAGTTACCATACTCCTAGCCTTCTCCATCAGTGTCCTATTCATTCTTTCTACAACTCCATTTTGTTGTGGAGAATAGAGATTTGTCTTATGTATATGAATACCATAATCTTTATAAAATCTATCAAAATCATTAGAGAAAAATTCACCACCATTATTAATCCTCAAACATTTTATTTTCTCTCTAGTCTACAACTCAATCATTTCTTTAAATTCTTTAAATCAACTAAACACTTCAGATTTGTGTCTTTAAAAAATATACCTATGTCCTTCTACTACAATCATCAAAAAATGAAACATAATATGAGGATTTACCAAGTGAAGGATAATCTATAGGACCAAATACATAAAAATGAATAAGATCCAATACACCACAAGATTTATGAGAACTCAAGAATAACTAAACATGATTTTTTTTCCATAAATGAAATGCTCATAGAAATCAAATTCAAGATTACAATCTGACAAACCTTCAACAGGTTTTTTAGTTTTCAAGGTCCTTAGACCATTTTCTCCAATGTGGCCAAGTCTTTTTTGGCATAACATAGTTTTCTTTGCAAGTAACTTTGATTCATAAGAAAGAGCACCCTTGGGTATCCAAAATTTATGACCATCTGGTAAAGATCAAACCCTCACTTCTTCCATAGACTTCATTTTTACAAAATTACGATTGTACTCAATAGTCTGTGCATAAGGCTTATACAATGTTCCATATCTAACACCTATAGCAATCACCATAGTAAATCTAGCCATTTTGCATCTTTCATCAAATAATAATTCCTACACACTTGCATCTATTAGTTTCCTTATGGATAATAGACTTTATGCTAATCTAGGGATATGCAACACACCATTAATCCTTTTTATTCTACCATCAAGAAACCTCATTTTAATTTTACCACAACCAAAAATATTTAAATAAAAATCATCACCCAAGTACACCTTACCTCCATCAAATTCTTCATAATTTGAAAACCAATCTCTATTAATGGTCACATAGAAATATGCACCTGATTCAATTAACCATGCATCATTCCCTACATGAGTTGTCAAAGCTACAATGAATTTGTCACCATCTTCCTTCTCAGACTCAGAATCAGAATCAAATCTCTTCTTTTTCTTCTTCTTTTCTTCTTTGCATTCCTTATGAATATGTCCAAGCTTACTATAGTTCTATAAAATAAATTTAAAATTTCTAGGAAATTTAGATCTCCCCTTGGACTTGGATTTGTCACACTTCTCATTTTTCTTTCCTTTTTCCTTAGGTATTCCACAAAAATTTAAGGCCTACTTGTTAGTGATGGATACCTTCCTCCTCATCTCTTTAGAATTCAAAGAGCCCTACACACCTTTAGTCTTTAAAATTATAGAAGCACCAACAATAGCCATAACAAGAGAATCCCATGAATCATGAAAAGAACAAAGCAAGATTTAACATTTCTCCTTCTCATCCATTTTGACACCAATCGATGCCAATTGAACCACCAACATATTGAATTCTTCTAGTTGGTTTGTGATTTTTCCACCATCTTCCATTCTCAAGGAATTTACAACTTCTTCCTCAAGAAAATATTATTCACTAAATATTTAGCCTGATACATCTCACCAAGTTTCTTCCATAGTTTTTTTGCAGGGGTCTCTTCATGAAAATGAATTAAAATGGATTCTTCCAAGCACACTATAATTAGACTCTTGGATTTATGGTAAATAACATCATATTGAGTAGCCTAAGTAGGATCTACAAGCCTTGAAACATTCTCATCAATAGCATCCCATAGATCTCAATCTATCAACAGATCCTCCATCTTTAGCTTCCACATTTCAAAATTATTTCTAGAATATTTATCCACCTCTATTCTCCCTAATGAACTTGTTATCTAAAAATTTCCTACAACAAGATAAAAAATTATCGTTTACACAAGATCCAACTCAAATTTGGATTAGTTTGAAAAACCTACCAACCCACAACTAATACCAAAGGTGATCGAGCTCTAATACCACTTTAAGAAAGCTAAGGTAGTGAAAAAACTTCCTACACTAATCTTGAGAGGAGAATAATGTAAAACTTTTACAGATCTTTAAAAGTTTAAAAAACTTACACATAAATAAACATTAATATCATGCATACCACAACACAGTGATTCACATGGGGAAATCACTTTCGAGAGAAAAAACCCACACTCCAAAAGCCACTCAATATATTATTTAGAAATCACAAAGAATAATATATACTTGGAGAGAAAGCTTCTCACCAGAATACCACCAACCAAAGATTCAAAGACAACATAACTGTTATTAGATTCTCAAAATGCATCATCATCTACAATTGTACTAGTATAATGCCCTCATAAAACATAGTTACTTTCTAGGGAAAGATAGGATAGTAAAATATCCACCATTAGATCTAAAACCTAATAATTAATAGTCTAGATTTATAATGTATCATTTATTTAATGTATATCAGCCATTTTAGGAGTTTTTTGAAAAATTTAACAAAAATTTATTTACATGCCTCCCCTTGATACCATTGTATATTACACCTATTGGTGTAACTAGGAAAATATATGTATATATCATATCAACAATAACCTTTATATAATTTCAAGGTTGGGACACATTTCCCCAAAAAATGCAAGGCTATTTTAGGTACCCATGTACAAATACAAATTCAAAATCTCTCACAAGTAGAGAAAAGGAGAAAACCTAGTGGGAAAAAACTCCTCTCCAAAATAGTGAAAAAATAATCAAGTGATGAAAGATGGATGACTAATGATTCCCCCATGTACACCATCCTTCACATGTATACATTACAAATGCCCCTACATAAGAGGGAAATAGAGATACTATGTCGCCCCCCATAATGTGTAATCACTTGCAAAAATGGTAAGTTCCCAAAGATAAAACATGATCCAATATCAACAAAAAACTTGTCTCCCATTTAGAAGAAGCAAAACCAAGTAAAAATGATGAAATTCTTCTCACTCCAAATAGTAATTGAAAGAAAGAAGAATAAATATGTATAATTATTTCTCTTAAATCTACTCACATGTCTCATTTTCCACTAAATATGAAGATACCACAATCAAATCAGGTGCATGCCCAATCAATGAATAAGGTGATAAATTAGGACTATTTAGAAACTAATGTTGAACAAGATCTAAAGATAAAGATGGTTTGGCAGTAGTTGTGCAATGAATATCATCAAAGAGGAGAGATAACCCCTCAAACAATTTCTCCAAATTTGAAATGTGAGACTCCACCAACAAGGATGCATTTTTTGATAAATAGGAATCTCAAACTAGAAGATAATGAGATGACTATTTTAATGAGTTATTGGACTTTCTTAATGAATCACCAACAAAAAATGAATGGTCCTACTGAAAAGGAATGACGAGAGCCTCAATCAATGACTTTGTACAAGGAATCATTGAAGGTGGAGGTACATAATCTATCTTTAAAGGAGAAGAATGAGAATATAAAGAAACCTCATCATCCTCATCTGAAGATTCAAAGTATTCCAAATATTCAAAATCTCGTATAGAATCATAATCATAGGGAATCCATTCTAAAAAATAAAGAGGGGCACAAGACGGTTTCAAATAGGATCATATGGGAATGGTTGAGTATCATTATCTCCATATATCTCCAAAATTTTAGTCTAAAGAGTATTAGAACACTCAAAATGAACAATAGTATTCAAAATTTTATCATCAACATGTATTGTAATAACTCCTAAGACATGGTCCCTTTTATAATTCCAAGAATATTTCTTAATAGTTGTACCAAGAGGGGGAAATAGACCATAAAAATGTGTCAACAAACGAAGCCAACAAAGATGTTTTATGATGTCGACTCTTCATTTTTTATAGTTTTCCATTTTCAACATAATTAGAGAAGGACGAAATGAAAAACCCATAATGAACTATAATAAATCTCCAAAATTATAAATACATTAACCTTAAACAACAATTAGAAATCCCAAACATGATGTATACTACAAATGAAGCCTTCCCAAAATTGACAAAACCTCCTGAGGAGTTAGGATGTCCAAGTAATTAGTCATAATGTCAAATGTGTGAAATATTAAATAATTAATACTAAGGGATAAATCTAAAAAAATACCATGAACCAAATGAAAGAGCTCTAGAATACATTCCAATTTTAATTCAAATCACCAAAATTGGATAAACTAGAGAAAAGATGTGAGCTCAAAGGTCAAATGGGAGATCTGGCTTCATATCAAAATAAAATGTACTTACATAAAATCCATCAAAATGACCTATACCACTGTGAAGTACACAAAACAAGCTTTCCATCGATATCTCATTTGCAAAAAAAAATATACCTGGGAAAAAAGTTATTCTCTCAAGAAGAAAACTACCCAATTCAAGACTAGACAACTAAATAGGTGCAAAAATCTGGCCCTTAGGGTTCATCATCTGGTCACCCATGTGACTAGATGTACTACAAAGGGAAATTAAAAATGAGCCACTTCTTGGGTGGTGTTGAGGTAGCAATCTAGGGGAGGCTCACCTGGTTTAGCCCTAGCAGTAGAGCCATGGCACTAGTAATCAAAAAATAGGTTCTTAACCATTTTTTTAAACAGTCAAAAATAATATAATTTTTTAAAAATCTATCAACTATCATGCAAGGGAAGAGCATACTCAACCTTACTAAAAATAACCTAGATCTCTCACTAGAAAAATATTAACCCTTAGATCTAAGAAGGGTTTTGCAAGGCTTAGCTCTGATACCATGTAAGAGATGAATATTAGCTCTATACACAAGACCACCTACAAAATAAAAATATTCATTTCATAAGAGGGTATACAACAATATGAGCTTGCTTGGTATTGTAATATCACAAAATTTCACCCCTTGAAATTTCACATACATTCGTGTATCCACTTTAGTGTCCACTCCCTTAGCACTTGTGTAGGCTCATTTTAGCCCCTACATCAATGTTTTTCCCCTCTCAGGATGCTCAAGACCTCTTTTCAGCAGCTACCTTCACACATTAGTTTTGCGTCTAACCTTGTGCTTTTCTTATTCTCATTGTTTTGTAGCATGATGTGTTTGGACATTAGCATGTCGTGCGGACATCCACGTGCCATGCTAGCATATTGTGATGTTTCAACATTTAAACAATCATATTTTAGTGCCTTGCCACTTGTCAGCTCCTTTTGTCAATGGTAACAACCCATAAAACCTTGTAACCATTCAAGAAGCTTCTTTTCCCTCCTATTCTATCTTTAAATGTTATCTTTTCAATTAATTTTCCTCCTTTGGATCTTTCTAGATTTGGCTCTTGCTTTCCTCTTCTCTTGGTCTTACTCTCTTGTTTTCACAGCTCACTACAATAGCACCCTTGTGTTCTCACAGTGCCCTCTACAACTCTCTTGGCTCTCAAAAAAAAATTTTCCTTCTTGGATTCCTTAAGAAATGAAGATGATATCTCTCTTACCTTGTGCTTGCGAGAATATTGGGATTTCTCACATCCCCTATCTATTACATCCCTATCTCGTGATACAATTTATCCTCCTTAAGTGGGGATTTCTTTTATCACTTCATATTTGCTTACTTAGTTCACTTTATCTATATATTTGGTTATTCATGGAGTTGGGAACACCAAAATGGGGGTTTGGCTGACAAAAACCCGTATACATCCCCAACATTTTCCCCCGGTCTTATGTGTCTAGGTGTTGAAGATATCTACTTGTTGGAGGCTTCATTGCTTGGTTTTTTGTGAGCCCTTTCTTCCTCTTCTTTCATTTTATCATCATTAAATCTTTATATTACTTATTTTTTCCTACTTTATTTTTGTCTAGTTACACTTTTTTATTCTCCCACATTCTTTGGAGTTTTAAGCAATCCAATTGATTAGTAGTCATTTAGTTATTTCATGTGATAAACTCAAATTTTTGTATGTACGATATTCCAATGCACCTATGGGACTCTAGTGTGTCACATTGTCATTCTTATTTTTTCCTACCATCCTTTGGCCAAGAGCTCATCAATCTTTTCAGAGAACCTTTGTGATCTACTATTTCTAATTTTGAAACTCTCACATTGATCCTTGAGGTAGTTTAGGGAATTTCACTCCCTGGGATTCTCTTGAGAATAAAGAGACTCATGAGCAGTGAATCCCCCTTAACATTTTGGTGAACCCAATGTGAAATCACCTTCACCAAATTATTTTCAAAAAAATGCCCTGAACCCCATTTCTTACTATCAAAGTGATGCATCAACCTTTGGTTGACTTTTCTATTCATCATTTATTACATTTAGCTTAATATACTCAAAATGAATTTAATATCTTCTTTTTATTAGTTTAGTATCTGACTTTATTCAAAGTGTTAGTGATATTCCATTTCACACATGTGATAGTGACTTGTCTTTTCCTATGTCACTTAGTATCTTTGATACTTCTCATGAAATTCCCCTTATTTCAGAGGATTTTTTTTTGCAAGAAGATGAAATCATTTATACTTTCCTTAACATTACTCTACCTTCTCTTCATTCCAATGCACTCTCTTCTAGAGAGATGCCTTAGTGAATGAGAAATATTGTCTCAAATCTGATCCCCCACATATCGATGTTTTTGAAAAGTTAAACAGCATTTACGGGGTGTTGTACCCCTCACAAGGAGCCACTAGGGCCAAAAAGAGACTAAACAACAACAGGAAACAAACCGAAAAAACCACAAAGACCACCCAGGGACAGCACACTAATAGCCGAAAAATAGCCGACAGACCACCAACAAACACAGCTAACTAGCCTCGTCCCAGTTCTTGATCAGGAGGTCCACTGCCTCATCGCCCACCCAATCCTTGTTTTTCTGGCTGTTATTCCCCTCCAGTTCTTCTTTTATAACATTTGACATTGCAACCCACATATCGATGTTGAGAATACCTCTTCAAATAATTACTCCACTAGTTGTGATGAATCTGTGAATGCAATCAATGTCTTTTTTTCTCCTTAAAGGCCTAAAAGACCGGTCATTTACCTAGATCTAGTTAGTCCTCCTAAAAGGATTTTTTCTATTAATGGTGTTTCATATGATAGTGATTCTCCTTGTTCTTTCTAAGGCTCCCTATTATAGAACAGTAGCCCATACTTATAATACTAGAAAGAATAAATTAAATTTTAATCAACCTATTTCCTTACCACCTTCTCAACCAAGTCTTCCTTCGGCACCTAAAGCTACAACTAAAGCACATGGTGATTATGATCTTGTCGAGCAACTCTGTGTCACTTCATCTAAGATCTCATTGTCGGACTTGATTTAGTCTACTCCAATTTATCAATTTATGCTTCATGAAGCCTTGCATAATATCATCTTGCCTTCTTCTACTAGGCCAATGGATGTTAATGTGTTGATATATCATATTCATGCAAATTCATTGAATATTAGATTCTATCCATATGAACTCCTACCTTGGAAATTATAAAAGCAAGAAGACCCTCTAATGATTATAGTTAACATTAATAAAATCAATATTAGACGTACTCTCATTACTATCGGTTTGGTGCTCAATGCATATAGCATTCATCTATTTCCTAAAATTAATATTGATTCTTCCACTCTATCTACTTCTTCTCTTGTTATTTGTGGGTTAGATAATGTTGGTGGGCAACCTTTAGGCACGATAGTCTTGCATTTAAGGCTAGGAAACATTACCGTATCCACTCTGGTATATGTTATGTCACAAAAGTTACCTTATAACCTTCTTCTCGATAGACCATGGATTCACGCTATGGGTGTAGCCCCATCTACCTTGCATAAATCTATTAAGTTCATTTGTAGCAATTGAGTAGTCATAGTCAAGGTTGACCCTAATGCTATGCACTTATATGAGATGGCAGAAGTCATTCAAGATTTGGTTGTGCCTACTCTTATCCCTTTGGTGTCTTTCAGTGTCTTGATGTCTACTCCTATGATACCTATTACAAAGGACATTCTTGAGGTATATGGCCCTAAAGAAGATCCTTCTAAAGAAATAAATCCTAAGCTTACTCTTTCTACTTCTCAAAAGAATGTGCATTCATTGGTGATGATTGGGGATCTCTAGACTTTACATAATCCTTCATTGGAGAATATAAAGTCAACCCAATCCACTTAGTCCTACTGATAACATCATCGAAACCCACTATCAAAGATTATTATTCTTTGATATTGCAAGGAAATGTGAACAACAATTGTAATGTCATTGATGCTAATCCTCCCCCTTCTGAGGAATTTGATCATGCTTCTATTAAAGAGGTTAATGTTGGTAGTCATATCAAGAAGTTTGATGGTGATCTCATAGAGTATAATCCCCATTACTAGAATAATGCTCTCTATGAAGATCCTCCTCCTTATCAAGATTGTCTCTAAATATGGCTATGGGTGTAAAGGTTATGGGTGTAATGAATAAGGCATTTAGGTCCCTATAGAATGTGCACCTTGTAAGTGTAAGTTGGGGCTTGGTTTCTTGAATGAAAAATATAAATTGAAGCCATGGTTGAATGAAATGAATTTTTCTCAACCTCATTCTCTTGGATTGATTCATCCTTCATTGTCTTCTATCTTCATGTCTTCTTCTTGTGAGTGGAAAAACTTCTCCATAAGAGAGAGGGTTGCTTCCTTATCCTCATTCTTTATCAAATAAATAGTGTATTTTGTTGAGGCTTCTTAAATCCCACTTAATTACTCTTCATCTTCCTACACATAAGAAATTTTATAAACAAGATAAAGAAAAATATTCTTTCTATGAATACCATTGAGTGTCTAGGAATTCCACTAATGAATGTAAGGCCTTGAAGGATAAAATACAACTTCATGATTCTGGTTTCATCACTCATCTATTTGTTTATGCACCTACCTCTTCTTCAAATGACAAGTGATATTGAGGTGTACCATTATCATGTATGTTCTAATTATCTTGCATGGTTCTCCTCCCTTATATGTTGGGGGCAGTGACAACATGTTTTTTAGATGTGTGTCCCCCTCAAATGACCCTCTCTCTTCTCTATGCCTTTCAAATAAAGCATCCCTTGAGTGAACCCCTTTTTCTTTTGAAGGATTCTTTAGGGACCCCCTTTGAAATATTTTCTCTCAAATTAATTCATTGGTGTCTATCTTCAAGGTAGCTTGACTAAACCTATTTCATATCTTGGCATATAGCTTGGGGGTAGCTCGATAAGACCTATTTTCATATCTTTGCATCTAGCTTGGGGGCATCTTCCTCTATAGGATCCTTTTGGTATCATGATGTTATTTATTTCTAGTATATTTCCTTTAGTATGCATATTAGTGTAGGGTAAAAATGCAATGTCGCAATATTCTACCCCTTGCAATTTTACATACATTTTTTTATCCACTCCCTTAGCACTTGTGTAGGCTCATTTTAGCCCCCGAATCACCCTTTTTTCCCCTCTCAAGGTGCTCTAGACCCATTTTTAGCAGCTACCTTCACAAGTTAGCTTTGCATCAAACCTTGTGTTTTTCTTGTTCACATCATTTTGTAGCATGATGTGTCTAGACAATAGTGTGTCGCATGGAATTATTCATGCCACACTAGCATCTTGTAGTGTTTCAATTTTCAAATGATCATTTATAAGTTTCTTGCCACTTATCAGCTCCTTTTTTCAATGGTAATAGCCTAGGACACCTTTTAAGTTCCATTTGGGAAGCTTCTTTTCCCAAGTCCTATTCTCTCTTTAAATGTTATCTTTTTAATTCATTTTCCTCCTCTAGATCTTTCTAGCTTTGGGTCCTACATTTTCCTCTTCTATTGGTCTTTCTCTCTTGCTTTCACAACTCGCTATAATACCACTCTTTTCTTCTCACAACACCCTCTACAACTCTCTTGGCTCTCACAACTTTGTCTCCCTTCTTGGCTTCCTTAATCCTTACAGCTGATATCTCTCTTACCTTGTTCTTTTGAGCATCTTGGTATTTCTCACATCCCCTATCTATTGCATACCTATCTCATGATACGATTTCTCCTCTTCGAGTGGGGATTGCTTTTATCAATTTATATTTGCTTGCTTTGTTCACTTTCTCTATCTATTTGGTTGTTCATGGAGGTGGGAACACCAAAATAGGGGTTCGACTGAGGAAAACCCTTATACAACCCCAAAATTTTTACCTCAGTCTTATGTGTGCAGGTGTTGAAAATATCTACTTGATGGTGGATTCATTTCTTGATTGCTTGTGATTCCTTTCTTCCTCTTCTTTCATTTTATCATCATTTAGTCTATATATTACTTAGTTTATCTTACTTTCTTTCAATTTAGTTACACTTTATTATTCTCTCACATTATTAAAAGTTTTAAGCATTCTGATTGATTAGTAGTCATTTAGTTATTTCATTTAATAAACTTTATTTATGGTCTATACGAGAAACCAATGCACCTATGGGACTCCAACATGCCATGTTGTCCTTATTCAGTGTTATTGTCATTTGGTCAAGACCCTGTCAGTCTTTCCAAAGAACCTTTGTGATCTACTCTTTCTAATTCTAAAACTTTTGGTTTGTTCCTTGAGTTATTTTACGGTACTTCACTCCTTAGGATTCTCTTAAGAATAAAGAGACTCATGAGCGGTGAATCCTCATTCTCTATAAATATTAAGACCTATCAAAATGATGATGAGGTATGAAGTATTTTATATATATTTGTACAATAACCTTGCTTATATAGGCAAGGTCAAAAATAAGATTAAACATGATTATGGCATGTGTCTTAATCCTATGGCATGACATAAATAACAACCTAACAACCTAGGAATCAAGCATTACAAGCAAGAAAGATAAAATATAGAAAAGCCAACCAAGACTTCTAGGTAAAAGCACAAAGTTGTCACTTTCAACCAACTTATCAACATAACAAAATGTAAGTATTTCTAACTAAAAATTAATTTTGGCCAAACATATGATCTAGTAAGATTCATTCTAGCTAAGTTAGATACTTCCACATTTTTTTCAACTAAAATTGTTGGCAAAAAATATATGGAGTACCACTTTGAGTCTAATTTACCAAAAAAATAATTTTTTTTTTGAAAAACTTGAAGTTTCAATAACTCCTACTAATGTAAATTATAACATATTT
The DNA here is from genome assembly GCA_007115665.2 of Sequoiadendron giganteum. Taxonomy (NCBI): domain Eukaryota; kingdom Viridiplantae; phylum Streptophyta; class Pinopsida; order Cupressales; family Cupressaceae; genus Sequoiadendron; species Sequoiadendron giganteum. The sequence goes on along the minus strand of CM021108.1, from coordinate 240,647,862 downwards.
TTTAAAATATAAAATTATTTTGTGTACGTAGATCAATAAGTGTAGTTTTCAAAAATATATTTATTTTAATAGTTTAATTATTAATTGTATTATAATTTTTAGTTTTACTAAAAGTAGGTTATTAGCACAAAATATGAGGTTGATTACCATGCCAAGGAAAAATACTAAAAATTATTCAAAAAAATTCAAAAAAATGATGTACTAGATAAAATTTTTATTTTAAGATGGTGTAATTTTTTTTCATTTTAGATAAATATTTAATATGAAAGTTGGCATTCAATGGAAACAACTATTTTTTTATTCACGCACATTTTTAATATTTATTTAAACATATATATTTATCAAAATTGGAAAAAAAAAAATATCCATGCACTAAAGTTTCAAGTTACAAATACACACAAAAAATTTGAAAGAAAAAAAATAAAATTTGTTGTAAAAATTTTGATGTCCCGTGCGACTTCATTTTTTAGCATTTTATTAGCATCTAAATTATAGTGTTAATTTATTAGAAAACTAGTTTAAAATAATTTTTTATTTTATTAAAAAATACAAACATAAAATATGTATTTTACTAGTTTACATCATTTCAAAATTCAAAACATATATGCCACTTTTTTGTGATTCGGGTTTAAAAGTTGGATCAGTGTTGGTCGTTTCCTTTATAAAGTGTGACATAGCTTTGTGTTTTTACCCTTCTAGAAGAAAACTTATTTCCTAAGTAAACTTAACATGTGAATAAGTCCTGTAATTCCCTAGCAAGGTAGACTAACAAGTACAAGACAAATATTCACACTAATAGAAGATTGGTTTCCCTTGTCAGGGTTACGATGAGGATGACTAATGGATTTTTTTTGGAGATTAATGATATAGATTGTGTTAATTGATTTCTGATATAGTGGATATATGGATGGATGACTAGATATTACAGGTTTTCGGTAACTAGGTTGGAATGTTGTGGGTTTTTGGTATGGATAATAAATGCATGGGTAATTAGGGATTGTGGATTCTTGGAGAGGAGGGTAGATGGATGACATAATAGAGAATTTAGGTTTTTGGTAATTGACGATTTATGGATGGATGACTAGAGATTATGAATGATTGGTATTGAGGACTAATTTATATGCTACTAGGGATTATGGTTTTTTGGTATCAATGGAACATACATGGATGCCACTTTCTTAAGGTAATAAAATGTAAGGTTTGATCATCATAAGTTTCATAATTCCATTGATCAAAAAGAATTATTATCATCTTAGGGGTCATACTCAAGTTGATCAACAATACACTCATTATCATCATAGGGATAATATTATGGTTGATCAAGAATGATAACATCATCATCATCAGAGAAGAGGTTTTCAATTTGATTATGGTAACTATCAAGATAAGATGAAGGCATGGTTACGATTTTGGATTAAGATGGATGAAGGGATGGCTTGGATGGATAAGCTAGTGGAGTTTGGGTTCAAATGCAAAAGATGTTTGAGTTTTCAAATAACACTTTGATTCTAAACACTAGTAAAAGGTAAATAGAAGTAATCAAATATTTTTTTTGGATATAAGTAATCATAATTTTAGACATGTAATATATAAACTTATGACATGTGATAAATTTTCACTATGATATAAAATAATCTCATGACTAAGATATAAGATTATATTTGTATGGCCTGCCATGTGAAACATATCACAAGATAGATCATCACTAGGTATGTACTCATCACTACCAAAATCATTATGTTTAAAAACAATATTAGTATAAGTTTTAAAACATGAAAACATATAAGTAATATTATGTCTATGAAAAATATACAAGAAAATTTTATTTCATCATCTATAAGTAGATAATATATTATGTGAGATTTCCTTAAAGGTATAAAATAGTGAGAAACATGCACACTATTATCACTCTCTATCCAATAAGGATGTAAATACAATAATCACAAAGAATTGAAGTAAGGTATTGATCTCATCCAAATAATTAAGCATTATATATCTAAAAGAAGATGATCACAACGTTATATATTTTGGATATGTGACTTTCATTTATGTCAACACTATTGTCATTAATGTCTTTAAGGTTGTATATGTCAAGGATATTGAGAAAATTGTAATAAAATAAGTTGCAGGTTGTCAGTGCTACAGTGAAGTTTAGTATGATGGTTAGCTTAGTATATTGATGATAAGAAGTTGTGGATTAAAGGGTTTGTTGAAAAGTATATCTATTTTACCCACATGAAGTTTCAGAGGTTTGCATCAATATTTGATTAAGTTATGAGTATTTATGTTCTGATAGTTGTTATGTTGCTTTAGTTGGTGTTCCTGAAAGAAGATGATGTGATTCTAGTCATTTGAGTTGTTGTGGATTCTTCTGTGGTGATTCATGAGGCTTGTGGATGTTTCTATATCATGCTCTATCTATTTTGTTGGTCCACATTGATTTTTGTGCTCATGATTGGTTATTTTCTTCTGTGATTTCATGTTTTTCATGATCATGGCCGACAAGGTGATTGTAGTGTGTTGTGGATCTTCGAGGCATAATTTTTTAAGGTGTTTCGTGTTTGGGACATGTTCTTTTTGGTCCTTACTATGTTTTGGCTGAATTTTTTTGGTCCACCTTGATAAATTGTTTATTGATTTTGGATGATAGATTGTAAACATTTCATATTTTGTTGGGTCGACATGTAGTTGATGTTATTCTTAGTTGCAGATATATATGATCGGTTGTTTATACCATTTGAGGGTATGGTGTGTGATGTATGTTGTGTGTTGTGTTCAAATAATGTTCTTATCTTTTGAAGGTAGAAGTAAAGTGTGAAGAAGAGTGAGCAGAAGAAAGTGTGTATGTTCTTAGCCAGAACTATAATCAGGCATTAGAAGATTCTATTTTCTCAGTTCAAAATATTTTGGGTGAATCTGAATGTGACTCTAATATTTGGGAACTAAGCCTTTTTTATTTGAGCAGTGAGCTCTAGGAAGTGTTCCTAAATGCACATGCATTCCCCATTTATAATACTTTTAATAAAGTATAATCTTGTGGACTAACCTCCATAATGGTTTTTCCCCTAATAGGGTTTCCATGTAAAAAAATCTTACTGTTAAGTGTGTTTTTGATGTGGTGATGTTTTATTCTTTCATGTTTATTCATCAGATCTGAGAATATGTTTAATAAGTATAATTTTGTGACAACTAATTCACCCCCCCCCCCTCTCAATTGTCTACCCTTGTGTTGCCAACAATTGGTATCAGAGTAGGTTTCTCTGGAGAAGCTTGACCGCTTGAGGTGATCCGGGATGACGACATATAAGAAGGATAGTTTGATATTTAATGGAACAAATTATTCTCTATGGAAGACTCGAATGGAGTTTCATCTGAGATGCATTGGTGAACCTTACTGGACAATTACAAAGAATAGATATATCATCCCACAAAATGGTCCTTCTACTACAGGTGAGATTAAGGAAGTCGAGTACAATATCAGGGATAAGGAAGCAATGTTGAGTGCTTTAACTATTTCTAAGATGACAAATCTAATGGAGTTGAAGACTGCTGATGAGATCTGGAAAAAGATGGAAAATTTGTATGAAGGTGATACCAATGTGAACATTTCTAAGCTTCAAAGCCTGCAAGCAAAATATGAAACATTGAGAATTGGTGAAGATGAGAAAATCACTTATTTTATGCAAAGAGTGAATGAACTTGTTTGTAGCATCAGATGTGTTGGTGGAACATTGGAAGAATGGGAGAGTTGGTTCCAATGTGATGTGGAAATTGGCCCTTTTCCAACTCCTATGATGTGATGTTGATCAGTGATGCACTTTGATGAAGATTCAATTGAGCTCCATGATGAAAAATCTGCATAGCCTAGCTAAGATCTTTATAAAATGGATGAAAATAGATATGCTTGAGGCTGAAATTGACTATAGTGAGTTTACTCAAATTTTGGATGATCAAATGAGGAGAAAAGCCTCTTATTTATAGATAAGATTGAGAGAAGAAGAGGAAAAATGGATGAATGTGGAACTAATCTTCAACCAGTGGCCAAATTTCACTTGTAAATATGTGAATGGAGGAAGCTTGAGAACATTTTGATGAATGAGCCAATAAATGATATTAGGTGGATTTTGAAATTCATGAAATGACTTGTTGAAGAGGGAAAGAAAATGACTTAAATTCCACTTGGCTCAATGCACAAAGACATGTAAGAGGATATAAATGGTTTGTTGGAATGACAAATCCACTTGGAGGGATTTTCAAACTTGGAGGAATATTCCCCTAAATATGTCATGTTGAAAGAAAATGGGGATTTAATAAATCAATTAAATGTATTTTCATGTGCAAGTTTAAAAATCTAGAAAAATTAAGAGATTTGGATTAAATTAATTCGGATTTGATCAATTTAATAGGAGATTAGATGATGTGACAAATTTAATTTAGATTTTAGGATTTATTTAAATCAAAGTTCAGAGGAAAATGATTTAGATTTTAATTAATTAAATATTTTGATTTATTTAATTAAAATGGGATGATGTTAGATTAAATTAAATAAGGTTTAATTTATTCAATTTAATAGGAAGACTTTAGGGATTAAATAAAATGAATTATTTAATTAAATAGAGACATAGGGTTAATTAAATCAGATTGATTGATTTAATTAACAAGAGAGAATGGCTTAATTAGATATATAATGATTTATTCAATTAAGGGATGAAAAGTGATAATAAGCTAAGAGGATGATTTGGGATGAAATGATGTTAGTAATCAGGATTAAGTGTGTCAATATTTTTTCATGTCTATATTTTTCCCCTCTTTGAAGCAATGCACTTGTTGTATTGGCTCAAAGAATAAACTGTTGTGATCAAAATTCAAAAAAAAAAAGTTTTTTTAGATACCCCACTATTGCCCCAGCAAGAAGGATCGTGCCGATATATTGCCCCCTCAAGAGATCAGACAATTTTTTTTATTTTTGGGTGATCTCATGACAAAGAGGTTCAAGATTAGCTTGAATGTTTGATGTAGGTTGATTTGATGATGTAGATATTCATCAGCCATGGGTAGCCTCATGTCTATTTTGATATATACACACCTGATACTTGGATAGAAATGTTAGTAAAGATAGAAGAATAAAAAGAGATGATGACAAGTGGATCCATCAAGCCCATGATCTATGAGACTTTATTAGAGATGACGATGAAGATGATGATGATGTAAACATTAACAAGAATTAGGATTTTAAAAGGGATATTTACCTTATTTTTGATAACACACATATGTACGATGCATCAAGGTATACAAAACTAGGATGGAGTTATACCTAGTGTGATGGACTTTGACTCAACAAACAGACAGGAGTATTCTTGTCCACACCTGACATATGGAAACCTTGCTAGGATGCACCTAAAAATGTAAGTATTCACCAAGTTATATTACAAAAATGTCCAACAAGCACAACAGACAAAAGATAATGATTGATGCCCCATTTTTTTTCTCTAAATAATTTTGATTAGATATCATCGAGAGGTCATTGGAATGAGCGCAAAATAAGATAAGTCAAAAAGACCAAATAAAGTAAACAAACAAGCTAATGTTCTTCATATCACTAGCCAAGACTAAACTATGGTGATGCTTAATGTTAATATCCATTGTAGGAAGTATGCATCCTAGGACATGTTGTGATCAGGTGATATGCGATTGATTGGATGATACTCTATTGATACCAAGAGTTGACCAACTTGCTGACTTACTGACCTAGACTTAAGACTTTGACAATTGAACTTTTACCTTTAAACCTACTAGATTTACATTTGATTGTGTTACCAAAGGGTGAAAGCAATGGTGATTTATCATGGGTGATGATTATTGCGGGTGAAAGCGAGATGAGACAGATGCACCATTTTGGGTTTTTTCCAATATTTGGATGTTTTTGGTGTTTACAAATGTTTTGAGGCTGTTTTGATTTTTCGTATTTTCAAAAAAAAAAATTGGATTTTTTATGAGATTTTATGAATGTTTTTGGATTGTGTGATTTATGATTTTTTTTGGGTTTTGCATGATTTTTACAATTTGGATATGGATATGTGATGATATCAGTGCTCTTTTTTGTATTTTTGTTGAAAACCAAGCTAAGGTTGATTGATCAAATTGATGGATTGATGATGATAACATTGTTGAGGGAACACAACAATGCAAGGATAGTGTTTAAGCAACACAAGGATTGGGAAGGATATCCCGAGATGATGATGGATTGATTGGATTTGATTGATCAAGATTTTGAAGTTTGGCTTGGAACAAAATTTGTTTGAATGATTTGATGTGATGTTGAAGTGAAGATTAGATGTGACTAATATTGATTGTTTGGATTGAGATTTGATCAAAGATAAAGCTTGATAAGGAACATCTTCTTGTCAAAATATGTCATGGGCTAGTAATTTGGATTTTTGGCTCACAAATTCTTTGACCAATTTGATTTCATGTTTTCTAATTTTTGGATCACCACATAAGTTGGAAGATATAGATCAAGATTTATTCTTGAAGAAAGATGTAAATATCTACCCCTAGTGTCTAGCAATGTATGAAATGTCATCGGTGGATTCTTGGATAGGTGTGTGGATGGATGGATACATAGTTGTAAGACTTGCCAATTTCAAAAACTTGCCAAGCCCAAAAAATACGGTATGGAAAAAATTTGGTAAAAGTTCAGAAAAAACTTGGCAAAAACTCGACAACTTAAAAAATTGCTTAAACTTCATTAAAAACACATTTTTTTTGCAAAATTCAATGATAAGATGCATCCAATGAGTCAATAAAATGAGTTCATAGAAGAAACAAGCGGAGTCTAGTTATATTTGATTGATTTGAAAGAAAAATAGATACAAAGTCACATCCCCATGTGGAATGCTCAATACGCTGATACTAATAGTCTGAAACAAAATGAAAATAGCAAATTGTTTTTGTAAAACTGAAAGTAAATACAACATTAATATATTTCAGCTTTTACAAATTCACATCTTCCTCTTCCCATGTCTAGTACTTCTAGTCCTCAGTACTATGGGAGAGGGTGTAGTCGTGGCCTGACTCATAGGCATCTGCTATGGCTGCTCAACCTCCATCCTGGATGTAGATCCTACTATTGGTGGCTCTGGCACTACCAATGACTCCTCCTCAAGATCATCCTCAATGTCATCCAATGAGAATGCAAATCCACCCCCCCCCCTCCATTGCTTGTCTCTCAAAGTCATAGATCTCATTCTCAGAAAATAATGGAGGTTGCTCATCTTGCCCTATCCAATCATTGTATGGATCTATCTCATCCAAATCAATTAGATCATCTGATATTTCCTTAATCTATTTTTTGCGCAGCCGAAGATTATATTGCATGTATACAAGGTCATTCATGTGTTTTTGAGCTAGTTTGTTCCTTTTCTTTGTGTGGATGGCCTCAAACAAGCTCCAATTGCACTCACAATTGGATGAACTACAAGGTTGCGATAAGACACGGAGGGAAAATTTTTGGAGATGTGGGGTATTTCCACCCCCATTTGACCACCAAACATCTACAAAAAACAAATTAAAAGTTAGAAAAGAACTTAGAAACTTAGAAAGGAAAGTCAAAACTCAAAAGTTGAAAACATATGTTATCAAAATATCAATATTGTACCTTGTAAATTTCAAATTTTATACCTGGTGGCTAACTGTGTATTTTCTTCTTTGCTAGCTCTAAAGAGAAGAGTGCACCCCTTTTTTCTCTATAACTTTGGATTTCATTAACAACGAGTTCTCCCTCCTCAAGGGTGGGTGACATAGTCTGAATGCACTTCATGAGGCCCTCCATAACCTCTCCAGTAGGATCTGAGTAGGTGCTTGAATGGAAGAAATGAGGGTTCAAAAAGTACCTTGTTGCATGGAGGGGTTGGTGGAGTTGATGGTTCCACCTCCTATCAATAATCTCCCAAATGAGATCAAATTTGAGTTTGTCCCCTTTATAATAATTTTTTATAGCCTCCTTGGCCCTATCCATGGCCTCATAAAGATATCCCATTGGGATTTTATCCCCATCCACCAAGCGGAGCACTCTAACCAAGGGCTCTGACACCTACGAATTACAATATAAAAATGCAAAAATATTAGAGTTTCAAATTTACAATGAAAGACATTAAAAAATTTATTCAATTTGAATTCAAATTCAATGTTTTGAAATTGAAGTTACCTTCACAATCTCTGTTGCCCTTTGTACAAATTCGGCATCAAACACAATTTTTGACACCTTTTCTCCTTCTGGCTTCTTCGAATAGGTTGAGTCCATCCATGGTTGACTCACAAACATTTGTTTTAAAGTCATCAAAGAACTAAGAATGCTTTGCAACGTTAAGAAAATCGTTGCAAACCTTGTGACACCTAACCTCACCAATTATTTACCTTTGGTGTGCTCCCTCATCAAGCAAAGAACCCAAGGGTGATTGTAGATGTATTTAGTAATCCTCCTCGTATCCTCTACAATTGGTGTGACCCAATCTAGTTTATCTATGTCCTCCAAAAGAATGTCAAGGACATGGGCTGCACATGGTGTCCAACAAATTGAGGGGTGTCTATCTTGGAGGAGTCTTCCTACTGCCACATATGCTGCTGCATTATCAGTTATGATTTGCACAATATTTGCAATCCCCACCTCCATGCAAACTTCCTCCAACATCTTAACCAAATTTTCTACAGTTTTTACAATGTGGGAGGCATCAACTGATTTTAAGAACACCACCTCTTCTTTGCATGCAACCAATCAATTAATGATGGTACGGTTTTTTCCATTTGTCCACCCATAAGAAAGAATAGAGCAGCCATATTTTATCCATTTTTCTTTTTGCTCCTCTACTGCTGCCCTTGCCCTTTCAGTTGCATTAGTAAGCAACCTACAAATACAAAGTGAAATTAAGTACATAATTTTTATTTGTAAACAAAAAAATAGCTTAAATTCATCATAAATTAAACTTAAAAAACATAAATTAAAGAACATAAACTAACCTCCCACTCAAGTCTATGCGAGAAGGTGCCTTGTAGCCTTTTCCTACAACTATCAATCTGGTGACCAAATTGTGCCAGTAAGGAGAACTCGCCACATTGAAATGGATATTATTAAAATACCAAAAATCTGCACAAGGAATGTCTGCTTGCTCATGCACCTCCCTATTCCATCCAGTCGCCTCTAAGGAAGGTTGTGCACCAGGTGTGTTTCTAGGCATGAAATAATTATCCAACCGTGTAGGTCCTGCAGCTGCCCTTGCCCTTGGTGCTTTACTAGTGGTAGATGAAGCTGAGATGGAGGTATTAATGGGTTGCCTTGATCTTCGCATACGTGGGCCACGAAGAGAGCCCACTATCTCCTCAGTAAAATCATAATCATCATCTAACTCAATTGGAGCACCTTGAGAAGAGGCAATGGTTGCTTGCATTGCTAGTCTTGCCTTCTCTCTTTGCACTTTTTTTTCTTTTGTAGCTGAAAGTATGGCATTCATATGTCTTTTTATTTCTTCCATGGTTTCAGGACATTCCTTACCATCACGTTGAGGGATGCCTGCAAGGTGGTACTTGAGGCGATTGATGCCTCCACGATATACTTTTTTACATTGAATGCAATATACCATGCCAGGTATGGGTCCTAGATAAGCATTTTTCTAGGCAGGATCTCTAGCTCCTGGAGGACGAGTGCCTACAAACCCCGCAGGCACGGATGAGATAGAGCTTGAGGTGGAAGCAGGTTCAGTAGCCATTATCAATTAATTATTAACCTACACAAAGTGAAAGTCAAAGCACAACTTGTTAGTTTTTTATAGAAAATTTAAAAACAAGCTAAATTAGATTAAATCAAAAGAGATTACTTTAAGTTTAAATTACTAAAAATCTATCACTAGATCTAAAAATTTTCATAACAAAAAAATTGGATTTAAAAAAAAAAAAATAACTAGGGTTTCAAAGAAATGTGAAAAAATGTAACAAATCTGAAAATTACTTCAAACTAGTAAAAAATTAAGCTAATCTAAGATTGTAAACATGTTATTCAACAAAAAAGAGGATTCAAAACAAAAAAAATAAGTAGGGTTTAAAAAAAATGAAAAAATCGGCAAAATATGTGAAAAAATCAGCAAAATTCATAAAAATTTCTTGTTTTGATGAATATAAATGCATTTAAATCATTTTCAGACTACATTCAGATGATTTGTTAACATAGAACCAACAAGAATGAAGAATTTAAAAAAAAAAATGAAAGAATAAGAAAAATGAGAAACCCTACCTGGAAATCCAATTTGCCTTCTAAATTTGATGTGAATGCCCTTCAAATCTTTTTTTTTGGATGCAAAATTGCTGCAAATGGGCGCACAATGCCTTGGAGAGGTTTTTTACTGAGTGTTAGAACAGAATGAATGAAAAAAATGAAGTTAAATTTTCTTTTAAGCGGCTGCTTGGGCGTCCCAAAAGTCGTGTGGGTTTTTCTAGAAAACTCGCCGTACATTCTAGAAAAACTCGCCAAAAGTACAACGAGTTTTCTCGGCGTACAATTGCCTGGAAAACTCGCCAGCCAAAAAAACTCATGAGTTTTTGGCGAGTCTTGCAACTATGGATGGATATAGTAAGATGCAAAGGATTTCAAGGATTATCTTGTGATAAAATAACATGTTTGGATACAGGATATTTATTTGGATAATGTTGCATGGCTCTAATAACAATGGGTAGGATAGGATCAATGAAAATGACCCATGTCAAGATGTTTTCCATAAGCAAGTATAAAGTGTGCACCAAAGTTTCATCAAGATTAAGATAAATTGGACTATGTATGCAGATGGATTAAAATGGATTGGATAAATGGTTCATGGATGGATGGATTTATTATGGATAAGATAGATGGAATGTTGGATTTCTTATGGATGGGATAAGATGCTTTCACCTGAACTGGTGAATGTAGATGCTTGATTCTACACATGACATTTTTTTGTCAGGTTTTCATCATGGTACTTTCCCAAAGCACCACCATAGTTGTTTTCACTAGAGGATGATTTTTTTCTTTACTGTTTTCAATCCTTTTTCTAATTTTTTTCTTGGATTTTTTTATTTTTTTGTGCAAGATTTTAAGCTCATGTTGAACCACCTGGTGGTGTCTATGTACATAATTTTTTCATAATGTTCCATCGATATACTCCTTGAAGAATATTTTTTCCTAAGATACGTGCACTTGAATGCAAATTTTAAAATTCTTGATCTACTTTTTCGTTGTTCGCACATCATGATACAGTGCCTTTTGAATCCTTATGATGAAGGGTCATTTCAGACACATGGCCAATGTGATAATTTGATATCATGCATGGAGGCATGGATGGTGGAGTGTGTTTGGGAATAAAATATTGATTGGTTGATAGTTTGGAACCTTTGACTCTCCAAACTTGGGAAGATGAGAAATCATGGGTGAATACGGAAGTGTGCATTGAATTTGGACCAACTTCTTGATAGACTTTGTACATTTCTTGAGAATCCTTCTTTCTCCTTTGTGGACATCTTTGATGGATACTTTTCCCTTTTTTATTTATCCCCATAGTTTCTTTGACTAATGGAGTTTGATAGGGATCGTATTTTTGGTATCCATATGTATTAAATTTGTTTTATATGCTTCTTAGCTTCTTTTTATTTGATAACGTTCTTTGTGCTTTGATTCAAAATATTCTTTTGATGGTTGTCCCAATTCATGGATGGGGTGATGGGTGGATGAAAATTCATGACGTCGCTGGTTGTAGTATTGGCATTGCTTTCACCATAAGGATTCTTTGTGCCCCCTATATTGATGTTTGCTTGAGATGAAGTTTCCCCCAGTATGGTGGTAGTAGCACAGTTTTCTTTGATGACCACTACAAATGATGTTATTTCAATTTGTTGCTTTGTTGACTCCAGAATATCTTGTTTTGTCTAACCTATTTCCTTGAGTGCATAATGTTAGATATCTTCATACATGATGTCCTTAGTCTGAGTTTGGGATATATCTGATCCTAATGTTAACAACTCATTTTGACCATAGGAATCAATAACCTTCTATTTTTGTGTAATAATGTTAGGAGTAAAGGAATCATTTTCTGAATGAAGATCATCTATGTGTCGATCCACGGGAAGCATCTCATGGGTAGATGGAGGATTATGTGCTATGTGGATGTGATCACCTTGTATAGATATGAGAGTTTCCATTATATCATTGCAGTATCTTGGAGATACAAATTCTTGATCTCGAATGATTTTGGAATTGCTTTCGACTTGCTTTGGATCAAGTTCTTGACATGGGTCAATTTCAAATAATGGATTGCTTATAAAGGGTTCTTGGATATCTTCATTAGGCAAAGGAAGTTTCTCAAATTGCATGAGGTCAAAGTATGTCCATATGTTTTGGAAAGGATCATTGCTAGACCTTGGTGAAAGATATTGATCATGCTTTGAAATAAATTCTTGAGATATGTCCTCTAACTCATTAGGTGATGTAGAGACATTTTCAACATGATCATTGGTCAAAGTATCTTGATTATCATTTTCAACAATTGTGGTGGGGATATTGTCAATGCTATTGCTAATGATTGAATCTTGATCATTGTCCCCAATAGTTATCATATTTTGATAAATCGGGTCTTGGATGAGAATTTTGAGTTGAATAAAATTTGATGTTGTGTGTCCCTTTATTTTGTGAAAATCACAAAAGTGCTTCTCATTATACCCTAGTGGTTTAACTTAGGGCTCTTGATAATTCTCATAAACGAGAATTTTAATGAGATTTTCTTGGACTAGCAGTTGCAAGATAGACTCAATCAGTTCCCCAAGTGGTGTTTATTTTTGTTTTTTACCTTATGGGGTTTTTACTTTAAATTGACCTTGCGGTGATTGATTTTGGAGATGTGGTGATTGGGTTTTTTATTGATTTTGTTGATCTTTATATCCAACCTTTTGACATTGGAGATATTTTCCTTGATTTGGTTGTTGAGCAATCATATTTGGAATGTATACTTGTGGTGTTTGTATGGGATCATGGATGGATTGATCTTGAATTTTTTTTTTATTTGGGATGATGTTTAGATTTGGCATTATAGGTTGAAATTGAAAATTGTTTTGGTTTGTAAACATATTGCTTTGATTTTGCATGGTGTTACCTTGACTGGGATCAATACATGGAGTTGTCAATATATAGCTTGGATTTTGAACAACATTTGTATGATTTGGAAACATATCTATCCAAAAGTTTACCAAGTATGGATTTGAAATGTTCATTTTTGGTAAACTTGTATTTGGCATGTATGGATTTTGCGGGATAATGTTGTTTGGAAGAAGACTCATGCATTGATTATTTGGTTGATGGATTCATAAGCTTTGATTTTGATTTAAATCTACCATAGGGAAAGTTGGCCCAAAATTTAGATTGGGAAAACTCACATTTGTATCATCAAGGTTTGGAGAAGATAATGATTCCATGTATGGATTGCATAAATGTGAGTTTCGATAATCAATTGGCATTGCAATACTTGGATAGTTTGGTTGACTTGGATTACTTATGATGTATGAGTCAAGTTTATATTCCATGTTTTTATTGTGTTTTGACCTTGTAACAAAAGTGAATCTCTAAGGTGATTTAGGACCAATGATGAGATGAAGGATGAAAGGAGTGAATGATATAGGTGTTTGAAATTTTAGGAATTTTGGGATCAATGCTAGACTTCAGGACTTTTGGATTTTGATTTTGATAATGAACTCATAAACCCCAAGATGTTGGATTTTATCTTGGAATAAACTTTTCCACAAGGTGATAATTTAACTAAGTGTATGAAGAAGGATTCATTTACACACACTTAGTCAAACAAGATGATTTTTGATTTGGTTTAAAGGATTTTACCAAAAGTCTAGTATGAATGATTTTTCCAGTGGTTCAAAAGTTTTTTGTGAGATGGAGATAATAAATTTTTGGATGGATGATGTGTTTGATTTTGATCCTAAATTTACCTAAGAAGGACTTTGTTTACTAGGCCAAGATATTAAAGAACATGCTTTTCCCTAAGAGTATTTTAAACCAAAAGACCAATGTTTGCATGGACAACCATATGACCAAAAGATACCAAGAACACGTGTGGGGTTCAATTGTTCTTAACTTTCCTTAATGAGTTCTTTTTACCAAAAACACTTTCTTGATTTAGCTTTTCAAACTAAATGTCTAGTGTCCCAATTTATTTTCATCCCACAAAGCCCATTATGTGGAAATCAAGAAAAATAGGCAATAGCTCCCTAATGTTTACTTTAGTGAGAGAAAATTAAGATATAAATCCAACTACTTAGAAGCCTCTAAGGATGAAATCCCTAGGGAAAGCAATAGCACTTGGATTTTGTCAAAGGTATTTAATTTCTCTAAATGGTCTGAAATTTGATGATCATGTTGAATGTTTTTCTCCAACAAAAATTCATCTAAGCAAAGTATTTTTCGATTCCAAGAACATGCACAATCCTAGGATGAAAAGACAATATTTTTTAGGTTCCCACTTGGATAAATCCAACTATGCTTACTCTTAGCGAATGATTAGATGTTTGACCTCACTAGCTCCCCTCCACTGTACACACTTCTTGAGTCAGCAAAGCATCAGTACCCATGAATCTCCTATGGCATACTTCTCATCTCTACTAAAATCTGTAAGAATGTGGGGTGGCTTGAGAATGATCATTCTTGCACAAACAAATAGTTTAGGATTTTGGCCTTTCTAAAAAATGGGTTTAATGCGGGCATTTCATTCATGGGGGACCATCCATGTGGCAAGTGACCATTATTTCCTTTCTTGTCAGAATGATCCTCATGATATTTTCCTTTCTTCAAGTACCCACACTTATATCTTGGGTGGAAGTCGCTTGGCTTTAGCATGTTCCTAGTTGGGTCATTCCCTTGGGTGATTACTTTTTCCCACAAGGAAATCCCTCTAAGACAACACAAAAGCGAGTAAACACATATGTAGTTTGATCAATATTTGTTTAGAAATAAAGAGAGAACACACATGATATGTTCCACTCACACTCGCAAAACTTGTTCAATTTTTAATCCCAAATGGAATGTGGAGGAAACCATTTACACAACTTAATATCACTAAAATCCTTTTGATTCTCAAGATCATCATGAGTCACGAGAGAGGTGTATACATATTTTATATGATATTATTTTGGGTAGGTGTTTACAAAACATAGAAGTGCATGTTCATTTTAATCCTTCAAAGCAATAATCAATTCTTTTTTAAGCACCAAAAGGAAAAGTGAAAGTTGCTTGTTCAATTGTTAACCTTTAAACAAAATCTAGTAAATTTTCCTAAGGTTATTTTTAATCTTTTTTTCTTGTTCTTTTTAGAGCCCAAATTCAAATCTATTTAGACCTAAAATCTTGAAGAGATAAAATCCATAAACTTGGAATTATAATTGCTTTCAAGAGTGTCTAAAGAAACTTGATACAATAGAGAAATGATGTCATAAGAAGCTTTTCTTTTGTTTCCTCCTCCCCTTTTTGATTTCCTAACCTAAAAGAGTGTTCAAAATTTTAGATGAGATCAAGAAACAAGAATATATAAGGGTTACATGAATCATTAAGCATAAAAACCCTAAAACTTAGACCAAGTTATAATGCGATTTGACTTTAGATGTATAATTTAAAATTTTAACTCTACTAAAATTGAGAAACACTTACACCATTACATAGCTTATGAAATTCTACCCCATTTCAAAAACAAAATATTCAAAAAATACCTTTGTATGACCAAGATATCATCATTTTAAAATTGACTATAAAAGCGCTAAAACAGAGATCTATGCACTAAAACAATGCTTAGATATGCCAAAAGAATGCTCAGATGTGCTGAAAGATGTGTATGTGCTATAATAGAGCATGAATGCATCTAAAGATACCACGGATGCACTATAACAAAGTACAAATGTGTTGGAAGATACCACAGATGTGCTATAACATGGATTAATGAAAAGAACTATCAAAAAATAACTAAATTTTAAAAAAACGTGTTAGATTTTCTGCCCTCCTTCTAGTGCCAAAATGTGAACCCCAATCCTAGACCTGTACAAACATAGAAAATGAACACATAATTAGATCAAATGCAATTGAGAATCAAGATTCCCCATGAAATCCATTTAAATTGCAAAGAACAAGAAATGTGATGAAGAACATAAGAAACCATAAACAAAAGCTATCAAATCATATTCAATGTAAATCAAACTCTTGATAGCATGGGGGAGTTGGTGCAAATTTTATGTGCAAATTTTCTCTTTCCCAACTCGTATGATGCAATGTTGATGAGTGATGTGCTTTGATGAAGATTCAATTGAGCTCCATGATGAAAAATTTGCATAACCTAGCTAAGATCTTGATAAAATGGATGAAAATAGATATGCTTAAGGATTAAATTGACTATAGTGAGTTTACTCAAATTGTGGATGATCAAATGAGGAGAAAAGCCTCTTATTTATAGATGAGATTAAGAGAAGAAGATGAAAAATGGATGAACGTGGGACTAATCTTCAACCAATGGCCAAATGCCACTTCTCAAGATTTGAATGGAGGAAGATTGAGCACATTTTGATGAATGAGCCAATAAATGATATTATGTGGATTTTTAAATTCATGAAATTACTTGTTGAAGAGGGAAATAAAGTGACTTAAAATCCACTTGGCTCAATGCACAAGGACATGTAAGAGGAGATAAATGGTTTGCTGGAAGGACAAATCCACTTGGAGGGATTTTCAAACTTGGACGAATATTCCCCTAAATATGCCATGTTGAAATAAAATAGGGATTTAATAAATCAATTAAATGTATTTTCATGTGAAGTGGAAAAATCTAGATAAATTGAGAGATTTGGATTAAATCAATTAGGATTTGATCAATTTAATAGGAGATTAGATGATGTGACAAATTTGATTTAGATTTTAGGATTTATTTAAATCAAAGTTCAAAGGGAAATGATTTAGATTTTAATTAAATAAACATTTTGATTTATTTAATTAAAAGGGGATGATGTTAGATTAAATTAAATAAGGTTTAATTTATTCAATTTCATAGGAATACTTTAGGGATTAAATAAAATGAATTATTTAATTAAATAGAGACATAGGGTTAATTAAATCAGATTGATTAATTTGATTAACAAGAGAGAATGGCTTAATTAGATAAATAATTATTTATTCAATTAAGGGATTAAAAGTGATAAGCTAAGAAGAGGATTTAGGATGAAATGATGTTAGTAATCAGGATCAAGTGTGTCAGTATTTTTTTCATGTCTACAGTTATTATGTTGATGATGAAGGTGTGACAGATGATGAATTTGATAAAGGGAATTTAATTGAGGATGAATGGGTATTTATTGCTATCAAGTAAAATGATCCAATACTTACTTAATCTACCAGTTCCATAAATGTGGAGAAAGCTCTAGTTGTCATAGTTGAAGAAAAAGATGAATGGGTGATTGATAGTGGATTCTCTCATCACATGATAGGTGACAAAAGTAAATTTGTGAGGTTAGAAAAGTATGATGGTGGTGTTGTAAGATTTGGTGATGACAAAGTTGGTGTAATCCTGATTCAAGAGCATCCTTGGTTCTTGGCAATCTTGCATCAACCAAAAATATTTCCTTTCTATTTTGTTCTTATTTTTTGTGTTCTTTTTCTTGTTCGAGTTGGTAGATCTAGTATCCTTCATCTTTTCTCACTAGATCTTGTGTACTAGGGATTTCATTGTGGATGTTCTCAATTTCCTTATTCCAAGTTTTTAGCTCATTTGGATCTTTTTTTTGCAAGTTATCACTTTTGGATTAAGAGATAATCTTTGGTTCTGGCCCCTAAATAATTTCAAACCCTAATAGCTAGTTGGATCAATCACAGACCTCACCCATTGCTCGCATATCATCACATTGTGTTTAGATTTGTTCTATGAGGTTTCTCTGACCTTTCAAATACGTCCACACTTCATCATGCACATCTACCGTGGAAGTATTTTAGATTTGAGGCTAACTTGTTCTTGCACACATTATATTTCATTAATTGGAAATTGTAATAATATTTGGCCGATATGGGTGTTTCTTGGCTTGTAGATGTGATTTATAACTTGTATTAGATTGTTAGAACATAAATGCAAAGGAAGAAGTGGATAAGAAGATTGTAAAGTTTGATCTATAGGATCTTTTTCTTGCATGTATGAGCATTATAGTTTGATCATGTTGTAAGTAGGCCTGTGAGCCGAACCCGTATGCCTGGATGTGACAGAATGCATGTAATCAAATTTGAGGTAATAAGAATGTTGGCATGTGTGGATTTTTTTCTTTGAAACCCTTCTGCCATGACTGCATCAATTGGTATTAGAGTTGGTTGTAAATCTGGTTGTGAATCCTTGTGGTAGTCTTGGGGTGAATAGAGTGTTGATATGAGGCACATTGCGGGTTTGTTCAATATATCATTGAGAGAGAGGAAATTAAACCTTACATTCAGATTGTCGAGTTGACTCAGTTGCACCTGAGTAGAGGAAGAGATGCCACTGAGAAGGATGAACTCTAAAATAATGGAGTAGATGATGAACTTTAAAAATGAGATGAGGAATGAGATCCAGAATATCCTGGGTGGTCTGAGGAGAAACCCTGAATCGGAAGATGAGTATGAAGGGGATATAGAAGAGCTTGAGGTTGAAGAGGCTAAAGAGAAGATAGATGAGGAAGAGGAAAGATTGTTGAGATCAGTAGCACAAGCAATTAAAAATCATAGGGTGGAGGTTTCTAACTTCTCTGGTAAACTAAATCCAAAAGATTTGATCGATGGGATAGAAGAGTTGGAAGACTATTTTGAGGAATATTAGAGACCCCTTGAGGGTTAGGTTGGCACAAACTAAGTTGAAAGAGTGTGCTACCTTATGGTGGAAATATTTCTAGAAAGGCAGAGTAGAAAATGGTGAAACAAAGATTACTCGATGGAGGCTACTATTGCAAGGTTGAAGGCTAAGTTCATTCTGAGAGACTATGAGATGGAATCGTTCAAGAATTTTCAGAACATGAAGCAAAAGGACATAAGTGTGAAAGATTACATTGAATAATTTTACAAGATGAAAATTAGATCCAGTCACAGAGAAATGACTAGGGAGAAAGTGGCTAGGTATGTGAATGGCCTTAGATTTAACATTTAGGATGAGCTGAGTATGTTGAGTATTTCCATAGTTGAGGATGCCTTCCAATATTATCTTAAGGAAAAATATAAAGTGAATAAAAGACAACAGAGTAACCCTAGAAGGAAAGAGATGAGTAGCAACAGAGAGAAGCAAACAGGTGAAGAAGAATCAAGACCCAAGTCGAATAGAGAATCAAACCAGAAGGTACAAAGTAAAGGAAATGGCAATCAAGAATTCATTGGAAAATGTTTCAAGTGTGGAGAGATTGGACATCAATCTTTTGAGAATCCTGATAGATCAGGTAAAGGGACTGGTAAAAAGAATTGTATGATGCAAGAGGAGCTAGTAGATGAGACAGAGCCTGAGCAAGGAGAATCCATGATGCTTAGGAAATTCTTGATGAGGTAGAACAAGGAAGAGGTTGGGGCTTCACATAGGAAGATTCTTTTTTGAATTGTGTGTGAATCAAAGGGTAAGTGTTGTATGGTTATTGTGGATAGTGGAAGTACAGATAACTTGGTATCTGAGGATATGGTAGGGAAACTTGGTTTGAAGAGGATTCCACATGCTTGTCCTTATAGGATTAGCTATTTACAAGATGATCATGTTGTGGAAGTGAAAGAGAAGTGTTGGGTGAACTTTAACATTGGCCCTTTTAGGGATGAAGTCTTGTGTGATATTTGTCTATGAATGCATGCCATGTCCTATTGGGTAGACCTTGGCAGTTTCACAAAAGAGCTATGTATGATTATAGAATTAATTTGATCTTTTTAGAGAAGGATGGGAAAAAGTTTTCCTTTCCTTCTTTGAAATATAAGGAGGAATTAAGGAATCTAAGTCTTATGAAAAGGTACATTGCAGATACAAAGGTTGTACTAAAAGATGGCATGGATCTGAGGAAGCACCTTGTGATTGAGTCACGAAGAAGGATGATACCAGGGGAATGTAAGAGTGATGTTGTGTGGAAAAAAACTGAGGTTGAAGGAAAGATGGGGTCTTGTAGAAGAAACAGATCAGAGAAACATGAGAAAGTGGTTCATGGTAAATTCACCTTACTACTGAATGCAGAGGTGACACAAGAGGAATAAGGTGAAGGGAAGAAGAATTTGATGAATCTAACAAAAGAAAGAAAAGAGGCTAGGAAGGAGAAAGGTATAGACCAGGAAGACTTTGGATCAAAAAAAAAGATAGGATCTATATCCCAAATCCTATCATATGTTCATGAGCTCCTCTCATGGAACATATTTTTCTCACTTGGGGTGTCTGATGCAGGAGAATCCTTGGTTCTTGGAAATCTTGCATCAACCAAAAATATTTCCTTTCTATTTTGTTCTTATTTTTGTGTTCTTGTTCGAGTTTGAGTTGGTAGATCTGGTTATTTATTCATGTTTTCTCACCAGATCTCATGTACCTACGATTTCATTGTGGACAAGCTCAATTGCCCTATTCCAAGTTTTCAGCTCATTTGGATCTTTTTTCGGCAAGTTATCGCTTTCAAATTAAAAGATATTTTTTGGTTCTGGCCTCAAAATAATTTCAAACCCTAATGGCTAGTTGGATCGATCGTGGATCTCACCCGTTGCTTGTGGATCCTCACAGTGTGTTTAGAGATGTTCTATGATGTGTCTCTTACCTTTAAAATAGGTCCACACTTCATCATGTGCATCTACCGTGGAATTATTTCATATTTGAGGACAACTTGTTCTTGCACACGTCACATTTCCTTAATTGGAAATTGTAATAATATTTGGTCAATGTGTGTGTTTCTTAGCCCATGGATGTGATATATAACTTGTATTAGATCATTAGAATAAAAATGAAAAGGAAGAAGTAGATAAGAAGATTGTAAATTATGATCTGTAGGATCTTTCGCTCGCATGTATGAGCATTATAGTTTGAACATGTTGTAAGAAAGCCTATGAGCCGAATCTATATGCCCAGATATGGCAGAATGCATGTAATCCAATTTTGAGGTAATAAGAATTTTGGCATGTGTGATTGACTCTAGTTTCTACATTATTATGTGTTGTTTTC
This sequence comes from Sequoiadendron giganteum, assembly GCA_007115665.2. Taxonomy (NCBI): domain Eukaryota; kingdom Viridiplantae; phylum Streptophyta; class Pinopsida; order Cupressales; family Cupressaceae; genus Sequoiadendron; species Sequoiadendron giganteum. Next base: position 240,626,638 of record CM021108.1, on the reverse strand, counting down.
ATTGCCTTGTTCTAGTATCATGGTTGGAATGTGTCACGACCCCTATTTTCACTAAGTGATTTATAATTCAATAATATTATTTTAATGATCATTGCGTCTTATTTTTTATTTAATATGAAAGATTATTGTTATAGTTGCTAAATTAATTAACTAATAGCTAATTTTTTAAATCATTTATTGATTTTATTTGAAAAATAGAATTAATATTTATTATTTTAATGATGATTGTGATGAAAAATTAATAAATCATATTTTTTATTTAATATTAGTTTTAAGTGCAATTAAATGGTATTTTATTATTACTGAAGATAAAAGTGATACATGAAAATAAATTTTTAATTTGTCTAACATTCAATTATTTGGAAATTTTGAGGGAGAAATCTTTAAAATGGGGGAGAAACTATAATGAAAACACAATTGGTTTCATTATCTTTCTTGCTCTCTCTGTAAAAACATAACTGAATTTTCTACCTGGAGTCGAATACAAGAGTCCAAAAGAGTAACTAAAATAAAAGGCTACTCTTGGTATAACGTTGTAAATGGTGGAAGTTGAGTAAGAACTCCATGGGTATAGAAGAGTACAATCATATTTGGAAATTAGACCCTGATAAAGGACACTTGAGCTAACCTGCTATGGGAGAACTCCCTATTAGTTGGGACAACGTCAGCCAAAAATTACATATGTAGGTTCTTTTATCAAAGATCTCTGGTAGTTTATAAATACAAGCTACCAGTTATAGCCAAGAAACTCCAATTCTTTGAATAGAAATCAATTCTTAGGAAATTGTTGGGAAATTATTTAATTCATATTATAGAAGGTGTAGAAACGAAAAGCAAAATGCATCTAGGTGATAGAGGTGACAATCACCATAGCAGCAATAGGGCCTTTCTTGGTGGAGGTTTTGGATGGTTCCCAGAGTCACAACCTCATTTGAGGGATTCAACATCTTTGGCAGTGGAGGCGCTGGAGGGTGTAATCTCATTGAGGAATTCTTAGGTCATGATCCATTTTACGTTTCCTTTTTCTAGTGATCATTTGGTGTTATGTTCGGACCTCTGGGAAGTTTGTATAACTCTGATAGTTTATTGGGAGGCAGCATGGGAATGGGAATTGACATCGGTCCATGCATGGGTATGCTAGATGATGGTCCTTTCCAAAGACCACCCGTTGATTTTCTTATCGACCAAAGACCCCTGAATCTTCCATGGATGAAATGGAGATGGATTTAGAGCCATGAATGGAGGCACTGCCCTACAAAATCAGGGACATATCTTGTGAATTCCCCATGCAAAAGGATTTTTTTTTTTGGACCCTAATCTATGCACCCACTCGTCTATCGCCACCAACACTAAAAGAGTGGATTTTCTCGAATTAGAGCTACAATTCGTTGTCTTCTCTTCTCATTACTACAAAATTTATCCCTTTGTATTATTAGTGTATAAGTGTAATGCTCACACCTTCAATTCAATGGTATTTTTATAACTTGTGCATTATTTTTTTGAATGATTGGTTATCATTTCTAAACCCATGTTTCAGAGTCAGTCATCTCAATCATTATGTAGTTTTTATATTGAATAATTGTATACCCTTATGCATAGATGAAAACTTGTATGCTTATAATCAGATTGGGTATATTATTTAGAATTAATGTATTAATCATTCACCATGTTTATTTGACCATTCAGTTTACAACAATCAAAAAATTTAAGCCTAATATAAGTAGAATGGAAACCAACAGGGTAGAATTATGGTAATCCAACATCAATCCCTAGACCAAGATCACTTTAGGTTACAATAAAATGATAACATTTAGGCTCACCTTAGAACTTTAATGTAAAAGGATATTGTTGTGCACTTCTTGCACACACGCCCCACTAAATATGGGGACCCTCCTCTTTTTTTCGCTCTTGGTGTTTTGACCCTTTCTTTTTGGGGGGGTTTTTGCTTGCTTGGGTTTGTGCCTTAATGACCTTCTTGCCAATTGAAGTGGCATTCTTTTAAGCTATATTGAAAATTTGAAGTTTGGGCTTTATCTCGGGTTTTTCACTATTTTCGGGAAAATCTGCCTGGGCCGGATTCTCCCGGTTCCTTCTCATTGTCCGAAATCGACCTTTTGCACTACTTTTGGGAAATTCCGTACATCCCGGATTTCCCTAAAATCCATGGCGATGTCGAATCCCCAAAATTCGTGGCGATGTCAAATCCCCAAAAATTCTTTGTGGCTGCGGCTGTCTTATCGGATGCATTAATGGCGTCCGTATGAAGGTTAGGGGATTTGATATATCGATATTTTGAGAAGTGATTGATCATTTTTGAGTTGTGCATCTATTATCATTTAAGCTTGTGTGGTAAGGTTCTTGGTTTTTTGCTGGGTATTTGGATCCTCAAAGTTATTTGAGCTATACATTTGCTTTTGAAGTGCGTTGGTTGCATCTAGTCTGCATCAAGTGGTTATTCATCGGTTTCCTTCATCATAACCTTTGTGTTTCCATGGTATGTATATGCACCCTATTCTCTATTGGTTTCAATTGCTTTTCACTATTTTGTTTGGGAATCTTTCATGGTTTTATGGTCTTTCTAGGTGTGCGTCATCATTGTGCATTTTGGGTTTTATCTAGTGCATCAGTTTGTTTTTGATTGATCAAATGATTATGCTTGGTCTGGTGTTGGTTCCTATTTGGGATTTTGTTTGTTTGGTTTGCTATGGCTTTAAGTTTTCCATTTTGGTAAACCACTAAGTCATCTGTGCTTTCATGGCTAACATTTAGGGTTCCCAACCTAGGGCATGGCCGTTTGTTCTCGAAATTGCTGAGAAGTGGGTCATTAGTTCACGTTTTATTCATTAAGGTCCTAGGTTGGGTTGGTTTCGGATTTCTAGCTTGGATCAGAAGTGATTTGAATTTCTTTGATAAAAGTAGTCGAGATATAGATAGGTTCAGGTTTCCGAGGTCTTCGCAGATTTCTGCCTCCCTTGGATTTTCCCAATTGCTCTATCTCTTCTTCTTTTGTCATCTTTCTGCCGGATTTCATTTGGCTTTGTCAAAATCCGTTCCATCCGGATTTTCCCGAGGTTCGTAGTCGGGTCATTTTACCAATGTTGATTTCGCCAGAATTTGTCTCTAGCGGATTCTTTCGAGTGTTTTTGGGAAATGTTGAATTTGATGGTTATGGATTGTGGGTTTCTTGGTAATACATTTGATTAACTTAAGGAGATTATGCTAAGTATTCTTAATGCTTTTCCTTGGCCGAGTTGGTGATTTAAATGATGTTTTGGGATTTTGTTTGTTTGGTTCACTGGAATCCACCTGGCTCGGATTTTCCCAAAAATCCTTCCCAGTGCAGAATCCGCAAAGGGGGCTAAATCCTGAACTTTGAGATAATGATCTTTTGCACTTATTGCTTATGATGGATCTAATTATATGCTATCTTCATGTGCTTGTAGGCGAGTTCAGGACAAAATGTTGCTGGCTGGGGCAAAGGAAAGGCAACTGACCTTGGTGCAGAGGCATCTACTATCTCAGATGCAGAAAAGGTTAAGTTAGACATGATGAGCAGAGTTCCTGAGAGTAAATTGACTTCAATTTGGTCAGGAATTATGGATACAAACATTGGCATGTGGGATTACGAGGAGTTCAAGGCTGAGATGTCAGCACCTAACCTTCCTCTATTATCAAGGAGAATGGTGGACTCTAGATTGGCCCATGTGGCAGGCTTTCCTTCTATAGTACAGTGTTATGAGCTGGTGCTAGAGTGTGCCAAGAATTATGATAGGGGTACACAGAGGATTATTGGCCCTCAAGGTAGGATTCTTGCAGGATTTAGCCCAGTCTCCATTGCTGCAACCTTTGACAAGGATGGGGCTAAGAAATATTATAAAGAAAACCCTATTAAGTCCCAACAGGTGATTAACTCTTGGCTAGAGAAGCCTAAATCTCACTTCTCTAAGTTGCCTAAGCAACTATTTAGGCTTAAGTTCAAGAGAGAATATTATAATGTTATCACCCTTCTCAGCAGGTTGGTAGGATTGAAAAGTGCAAGGATTTTTGAGACTTGGATGTTCCATATAATTGCTAGAATGGAGCAGGGATTTGATTATCATTAGGCAGGTGCAATCAGTGCTGTGATCCATGAGCAGTTATGCAGTGTCTTGCAAACCAAGACTTTTACTATGACTTCCTATCTAGTGTATTCGTTGGCAAGACTTCATCCGTATAAGGGGTTGAGCACTAGAGGTATCTTTGGGCAGGATGCTATCTACGAGGTATATCCATAGTTGCACTTAACTGGTGGAAGCTATAGGAGATCAAACGATGCCTTCACTATTTATATCACCAAACTACTCCAAGGTGCAGAGCATGTCAGAATCTCAGACAAGGCAAAAGAATTGATAGGAAGGTATGGAGCTTGGTTTATTCAGTTCCCCACCTTTTCATACATCAGAATTGATGGCTTTCAGAGGCCTCCCTACAGATTTCCAAGGTATCCTATGGACCACATAATTTTGTTAGAAGTTGTTAGGCAAATATGTGATTTTGACAATATTCTAAAGGGAGAAATACATAATACAGGTTTTGGGAATGATTTCCCTCTAAAGATTGGAATGGGCGAGGTTTGTGCCTCCATTCAGTCTGCCCATGTTGCTGAGGATGAGATGGGTACTGTTGGTCTTTCCTTCCACACCAAGAGAACAAGGTTTGATATAACTGGTGAAGCTCAAAAGAAGGCCAACAGGGATTATAGCCATAAGCCTCAAATTGAGGATTATTGGGTTAACCTCGCTGATGAGTTTGAGGTAAGGAAAAAGAAGTTTTCCAAATTTCCAGTGGACTTGGTGAGCCTGTATAATGTAAGGGCCATCCTGGATCAGATTGAGGAGGATGGAAATGTGATCCAGGGTCACGTTTATGAGGCGGTAAAAGATAAACCAGTTGGAGAGGTTGACTGGTTGGAAGAGGAAAAGATTGATTTGGATCAGGTCATGGCCCCAGTAATTAAGTACACCAAGATGTGGTTGAAGCACAAAATACTAGAGCTAGAAAGTGAGGGTGTTCCATGTACTTATGAGCTGATGGGAGATTTGGAGTCCCATTCTGCTTCTGAGGGGTCACTTGAGCCAGAACAAAAGGGCAAAGAAAAGGTAGATTCTCCTTTCAAAATTTAGGTAAGGGAAGTCCAACCTGAGAAAGTTGTAGAGGTGGCCAAACAGAGGAAGCCTGTTGCTAAGAAGAGGAAACATGCCTCTAAGAAAGATGTTGAGAAGAATAAGGGAGAAGTAGAGGAGGCTGAAAGTGCTCCGCCATTGGAAAAGAGAAGGAGAATTATAAGATTATCACAAAAGGGGGAAGAGGCTCTTAAGGTTGACAAAGTAATTAAGCCACCAGTGGTAGAGGTGGAAAGTTCAAGGGAAAGAACACAAGTTTACATGAGGAGGTAAAGGACTCCTTCCCCAAAGGACACTGCAACAATGGAGGTGGTCTCAGTCAGCATTCCTATTGTCGAGCCAGTGAGTGTCTCCATTTCTCAGGATGCTAGTAGCCAACAGGAAGAACCAAAGAAGGGTGAAAGTCCTAAGGGTTTGCAGGAAGAGGTATTTCAGGAAGGACATCTCTTTAAGGTAGAAGCAAAAATTGACAAGGTATTGCAGTCTCCCTTGGTGGCATATGCAGATTTTCCTATAGAGGAGCAAGTGAACAAATCCCCTCAGCAGGAGGAAGTAGTAACTAATGTCTCATCACCATCCCAAGTTTTAGTAGAAGAGCAGTTGCAATAGGAGGGGAATTCAACTGTGGATGTTCCTAGGAGTCTGAGTGTGGAAAGGCATACACCTGTTGATCAACAAGAGAAAGAACAGGATAGACAAAGCACAGTGCCTGCTGGGTCCACTATTCTAGATTGGCTTGAGAAAGGCTTAAAGAGTAAAATGGTAATAGTGGAGGATGCTCCTCCTAATTAGGATGTCCTTATGGCCAATGTGGAGAAGGGGAAAGCTAAAATAAATCAAGGGTTGTCTCTTGAATTGAAAGAGATGAATCAGGTAATAGAGTGGCTCATATTGCTACCCCTGCTCCAAACAAAGATAGGGACAATGTGACTACACAAGATTATAATGTGTAGATTGTTGATTTGGGACATGCTACCGTGGAGAAGGATATTGAAGAATATGAGGTTTCCAGTGTAGTGATTGTGGGGAGATTAAAGAAGGCAGTGCAGACGAAACATGAATTGGAAAGAGAAAATGAAATTCTAAAAAGATACTTGCAGGAATTGATGAAACCTTTGCAGGCTATTGGTTCCTCCTCTTCTGCTATAGGATTCCTTCCCCAGGAGACAATATTTGAGTTAGAAAAGATGAAAGGTACCTCACATGCTACGGTCATTTGGTTGCAAGGTGTTCAAGTAAAAGGGGATGAAGCCATCAAAGGCATTTTGTCCATTGCAGGGGATGCTACAAGGTCGGTGACATTGCTGAAGACTATGTTAGCACGAGATAAGGAAGATACTAACCTCCTACTCCAGAAGGTTACTACAATTATGGGATTCACCGAGGATGAATTGGTAAGATGTGGGATTCTTCCTCTTCCAAGGGTTTCTAAACCTTGGGAATGGTTTGAAATCCTTCTCATGAGATAGAGGGCCTTGAAGAAGGTCAATAAACATGCAAGACAAATTGAGGATTATCTGACTGATGTGTATGACAAATGCATTGCATTCTTCGAAGTCATGACTGGAAGGAAGAAGTTTGCTCCATAGCATCTCAGTTTGGAGCAGCTTAGGTAATGGTGGAGAGATGTATATTCTCTAGTCAGTGAAGGGTCAGTTATTGAGCATCAGCTGGATGATGCAGCAACATACATTATAGTCATTGATAGATATTTGACTAATAAGGTTGATTGGGATGGTACGGTTGGACAAGGAAAAGAAGATATCAAAATTCTTGAGAGAAGGATTAGGGTTTTTCCTGTGCCACTGGTTGATGAGGTGGATAGGGTCTTGTTGGCCTTACATGCTGAAAAGGATAAAACTAAAGACAAGGATGGGGAGTAATTGTATAGAGTTACATTGATATTTGTGCTTCCCATTAATTTGCATGTATTGGGCTGACCTTTCGACACTTTGGTGGTTTTGGATGAAATTGGTGCTATGGCACATTTCATATGATCAAATTATTCTTGTGGGCCGACCTATTTTAGGTTATATTTTATTGTAAAATTATAATTTGGGCCGACCTATCTTGTTGATTCTCTATAAAAGCGGGCATGTTGCCTCATTTGAACAGTAGACAGAAAATTAGAAAATAGAGATAGAAGGATAGGTAGATCAGGAGAATAGTTAAATGGTATCCGAGCAAGTTAGGGTTTATTTTCAAAGCAAATGTTGTAATAGAACAACTTGGATTGTTGCTATCTTGGATGACATAATATAAGAGAGATATTGTGTTTGGTATCTGTCTTTTGGAGTCTCATCTGGCATGGTTCTTGTTATTCTATCTTTCAAATTTTTTATTGTTTATGATTAGATGATTTGATAGTGCTTAGGGTTTCATGTTTGGGATGTTGTAGCGATCTCTAGTCCATACTTTTTGCAGTTAGCTGATTGTTAGCTGCTTTGCAAAGTTAGCCTAGACTTATATTTGTGCTTAGTTCAATTGTGAAAGTTATTCATCTCAATTGTTGTAAGGTTGACTGAGTGAATGTTCATGATTTGAAAATCTTGCAATACCTTAGAAGATTGCACTATTTATGTGGAGTTGCAGATTCGTTTGGGTTAAGCAAAAGATAGTTTATGAGAGATTGGTCCTTTTTGAGCATCTTATCCTTTAGCATTTTCAATCTTAGTATTAAAAGTAGTTTTAAGTTTATCTCTGGAAACCTTTATCTTTTTCTATTTCTTTATTATCTGATTTATATCAGGTTTGGGGGTATCAATCTATTGCTTATATCTGATAAGTTTTAAATCCAGCTTTGCTCGTAGTAAGGTCCCTTTGTGATTACCAGCATTTTCACATTATCTCTGAGTTGTTTCATTGCATTGTCAAGACTTGACATTAGAGACCTTGGGGTTATCTCTTTTCCATAGAGATTTACCTTTCAAGAGAGATAGGATATCATATTCTATCTGAGTTGTTGTTGTGCAGAAAACACTATCAACAGATATTACCCATAATAATGGATAGAATTTAGTGAGTTCCATGTATGACATCAATTAAAAACATTTGGTTGACAAACTATAACAACTAATGTTGTAAAAATTAATGTTCTTACAATAAAATTTACATGGGTTTATGGTGTTAAACCCCAAATTATTGTTAAGGTTAAGATTTCTTTAGCATTATGTGTTAGTCATAAGTACCTTATCGATTTATGATTTTTCTTTGCATTGCATTCACAACTTTCAGATTGAATTCTAAAAGTTTCTATTGTAGGATTTGGGATTTATTTATCTCATCCTCTCATACTCCTTGTAGAAGATTTACCTTTAAGTTTTACTCAAAAGTAACTTAGTGATGACTTGTTTATACTACACAATATAGGTCTTGACGATTGGGTTTCATAGATATGTCATGACCACCTTATGGACTATTGAAAATCCATATGAAGAAATTATTTCTCATGCATGCATTTCTCATGAAACTCTATATAAAACTTGGGAAATACAGTGTATTTTTCTCAAATGAATGCTTGAATTATTGAACTTTGTAGAATGGACTGTACTCCAAAATTCCAATTAATTCCAGCTATAGACAAATTTTCAGTTACATTCTCAGCTTTATTCTTCGTTACTTCTTCCATAATAGTTTCTTGAACATGGTTTATGCTCAACAAAAATTGTCGAGGCCTTTGCAGTTTTCCTTTTTCCTTTGCGGTTGTGCCTTATTTTTTTTATGCTCATTGCCCTCAAAACTCTCCACGTGGTTTGCTCACGAAGCTTTTCACTTTCCCTTCGCTTCACTTTTCGACAATCTCCATCTGAGTGTTGCTTGGCTCACTCTGACTATTTTTTTGAGTTGGGCCTGCCTCGTTCTTTATTATGCTCGGAGCTCTCCACATGGCTCTCTCTCGAGGCTTTTTGTTGGGCACCTTTTCAACTTTCTATCAGGCTCCGTCTGAATGACATGTGGTGATTTTGTTTCCATGCCAGTTACCTTGGAAATGCCATCGGATCTTTTGTACATCCTACTGCTGTGTGCTCTCTCTTGCTGCTGCATGGTTTTCCATTTTATGTCATGGCCTCGCTGGCGTGTTGCTGACCGGTCAATGTTTGTTGTGGTGGCTCGAGATGATCTGGGCTGTCGATCACTGCGCATGGTTTTCTCTTCTCTTGATGTGTCTCTAGGCGGTGGACTGGCCGTTAAATAGGGCCATTTTTTCTTTTATTAGGTTGTTGATTAAGTTATACAAAACTCCCAAGCACTAGGAAGTAAGCCTTTTGTAATAGTTGATTTCAATTCGAAGACTTCGGACTGTGCCAAATAAATTCGGCCTTTCTCTTTTTAAGCATTTGTTAGAACTATTGACCTGTGTTGTTATCTTTATTTTTGTATGAATGCTTGTTCTTCAGTTTTTGTAACCTTTCATAGCTAGAATGAATACAGATCATGTTTCTCCGAATCTTCTATGTTAAGACAAAGTTATGTTTTATTACATTATACAAATTAGAGGGTATTTTTTGCATGATAAGTGCTTTTGAGAAAATTATCTTAATTAACAACAATTTAGTGGTTCAGGCCTTTGCATTATGCACTGTGCTCTGGTAAAGTTTTCTAAAGACTTTGGTACATCATGTAAATTTTACATTCCTGCAATCTCCCTCACCTTTTACTTCACCCACTAAGCAAAGAGCCAGCTTCGGTAAAATCTCGGAGGTTACTTAGCTAGTGCATAACATCCCCCATTAGCTAAGTTTCCCATAAGACTGCTGCTACATGCAAAATACTGTGTCAACAATTCTTTTTTTGGCACGCACGATGGGACCGCGAACTAACACGTTCGCCTAATTTTTATAAGTGTGTATGAGCCATCGACCTATAACTAGGTCACAGACTGTGAGAGTCCCTGGCCAGCTTGTACCGCCTTTACTCTTTGTGCACCCGAGAGGTCACCGAGGTAGCCCCTCACCTCCTCCATCTCCTCCTTCTTTGACATCACCTAATCCACCTGCACCTATGGCTGTTAGAAACTATATAGCCTGGGACTCTGGCAGTCCATTAGTAGCACCTGTGCCTCCTGCACTATAGGCCTTCATCGCTGTTTCTGCTCTAAAAGCTATCCCTAAATATTCTAGGGATGAATCAAAGACACCAACGGAGCATCTGCAAGATATAGCAGACGTATGTCTGGTACATGGTGTATCGAATGAAAAATGTAGCCCTCAGATTGTTGGCCACCTCCTTCCAAGGAAAGGTGTTAAACTGGTATAGGACTTTACAAGCTGGTACTATTGCTACTTGGGACCAGCTTGGGACCCCATTTTATGAGTGTTTTTAAAATGCTGGTGACAATTTTTCATTGTACCATCAACTAGAAAATATAAAGTGAGCCCTTCATGAAGTTTCCCCTGACTTCAATGCCAGGTTCCATTAGACCTGGCAGAGAGTGCCTGTGGACAGCTGACCACCTCCGAATCTAGCATTTATGTTCTACTTGAAGTCGATCAACGCCGATATCTCCATGATGTTACAAGCTTTAGGTGGAGACACTCTTCTTAATTCTTACACCCTAGCTGTCGCTACAAAAAATAATCTGATCGCTGTAGGGAAGTTGGCACCGAGACCCATCATGCCATTATTCTCTGAGTGCAATGCTATAGAGGTTGAGGTTCCTTCCACCAGCGCTCCTATGGCTCCTCCCCATTCTATGTACATCTATCCTGAAAGTGTTCCAAGCACGGCCCCAATGGTAGCTCCTATGGTATCTCCTATGCCTAATCCCATGGCTGTCGAGATGAATGAGATGAGAGAACAGATGTGGGCTATGACTAATGAACTAACTACTTTGAAGCGACAGCAATATAGCTATCAAAAGCCTACATACCAAAATTACCAAGGCGAAAAACCTTTGTACCAATCAAATCAGTGGTAGCATAGGTCACATGGGAATACCTCAGCTCAGCCAAGTAACTAGATGGTTCTGATAACCCTGCCAATGCAGACTGTTCATCCTAGTTCAAATAAGGAGCTAGTGGCGAGACAAAATAATTTAGCCGAAGATGCCAATTCATGGTGTTTCCCTTGCAACGATGCACATATGTCATGAAACTATCTACGAAGAAATTTGCAACAACAAATCACATATAAACCTAGCCAAGGTAGTGCATCTGTTTCCAATAACACACCATATGCCTCCCAGCAAATGGAAAATGTAGTCCTTGCAATGTAAAAGCAGGGGATGTCCATCCAGCAAGAGTCAGACATTGTCCCAGACTAGGCTCTCTTTTCTTGGATGGAAGGAAAAGAGTCAGCATTTCTGAATGACATCCCTATTGATAAAGTACCTCGAGTGCAATCTGACTATAATACGCATTCTAAGCATACATTAACCTGAGAGTTTACAACCTTGCCTATCAATTCTATATCACAACCGATGCCTAGCCCAGTAGCAGGCCTATTGCCAATCCCACCACAGTCAGAAGTGGCTATTCTTAGCTCTCTGAATCCACTTCCTCTGAGGACAAAGGCTCCATCGATCACTTCTACTATTACTAGACTACCGAATGTACCGACTGCAAAACCAATAGCGGCCACAAGACCTAAAGAGCAAGCAATCGCAACTCATCAGTCAAAAGCGCAATTCAACATGGTGGAAAAATTGAAGAAGTCATCTGCCAACGCTTCTCTGTGGGATGTCCTATCTATTCCAGAGCAAAAGGTGCTACTACAAAAGGCATTGTGTAATGAAGAGAATGCAAAAATTCCTACTCACTCTAATGAGGAGGATGTATCCAAGCTAGACTTGGATAAAGTGCTAATAATTCAACCGGAGGAGAAGCTCGAATCCAGAAGGGAAAGTAAGCCTAAACCTAAACCTTTCTTTCTAACACTGATTATTCATGACAAGCTGCTGTATAATTGTATGATCGACTCTTGTGCCAGCACCACTATCATGACAAAGCAAGTAGTTGACGCTTTGGGTCTAAAATATGAGCCTCTGAATAAAGTAGATAGTCAAGGGATTACCTATGACTTTGTTTGCATGCCCTAGTATCACTGTAAATCAGGACACCATACTCATCGATATCCCTCCTCTGTTCAGGATCTATTTGTCCTGAGAATTCACTACAAATGTAGGAGGATATTTGGTGCTAGACTGGTCGCATTTGATTCTGAGGACTAAGCATGGGGCTAATATGAAACTATTGTCAGAAAATCAGCATTCTGAACATGTTGCTGATGAGGCTCTGCTAAATTTTGAAGCAGCACACACTTCAATCTCCCAGGAAGAAAAGTACAACATGGAATTTCTTGAAGAAGAGGAGGCTACTAGCTCCCAAATAGAAGACAAAGAAAATTTGTTGAATGAATTTATTGATACAGACCCTTTCGGGAATTACCATGCAACTAGCCTTGGAACCTATGTGATACATGAAGAAGGGCAGATCATGCCCAAAGTTACTAAAGGACCTAAAGATGAAGAATCTTCAGAAATATGGACGTTATACTTTCATGGCGCCAGATGTAGAGTAGTAGCTAGAGCAGGGATTTGTTTGATATCCCCGACCGACAAAAAAGACCTTGAGGTCTTACCGCTTCCAATTTGCATGTTCAAATAATGAAGTTGAGTATGAAGGTCTCGTCCATGGTTTAAAATTTGCAAAATAATTGGGTGCAAAGCAGATAAGTGTATTTGGAGATTCGGAGCTAGTGGTCAACCAGGTCCATAGAACCTCTACTGCAAAGAATGTATGTATGTGGTCTTATCGACATAGGGTTTGGGATCTGATTAACAACATTGAGGCATTCAATATTTAGGCTATTCCAAGGGAAATGAATTCCGAAGCCGATAGAATGGAAACTATTGGGGCTCAGTTCGAGCCGGCCTCTGGATTATTAAAAAATAAACATGCGGTGAAGGTAATTGTGAGACCAACTAACCCCGATAACAATCAAGATTAACAACTATTTGATAGAGATGCTCATACTGCATCATTCCTCCAGTCATCTGGAGAATTTGCCGATCAGCTGCAACCAAAGATCGCCGAAGCTTATGGAGATCAAATCATCCGGTTGAAATCTAACAAGCTCTCAAGAGGCCTAGTCACTCTGGAAGGCCTATTTGATTCCGATGATGCAATAAGAGATAAAAGAAAGCTCGTGGCTAACAAAGGCGATTATATCGATTTGCATATCGAGGAAGATAGGAAGCTCAAAGTTGGGACACTTCTGCGAAGAATATCCAAGTGTAGTTGCCTGGTCATATGATGATCTTAAAGGATATGATCCTGGGATCATCGAGCATACTATTGAGTTATCGGAGGGGGCGAAGCCAGTTTGTCAAAAATAGAGACCAGTGAACCCAAAGATAGAATCTCTCATGTCACAAGAGTTGAACAAGTTGATCACGTCCTGAATAGTGTTCCTGATCAAACACAACACTTGGGTGTCAAACCTGGTGCCAGTCTAGAAGAAAAATGGGGATACACACCTGTGCGTAGACTTCCGAGATTTAAATAGATTGTCCCTAAAAGATCATTATCCTTTTTATTCAATGGAGGTAATTCTGCAAACTATTTCTGGCTCCGAAATGTTTTCAATGTTGGATGGTTTTTCGGGTTATAACAAGATCCGGGTAAAGGAAGAGGACCAATACAAAATGACATTCACCACAAAGTGGGGACTGTATGCATATGCTAAAATGCCTTTCAGGCTATCAAATGCCATAGCCACTTTTCAGTGGGCTATGGACATTTCTTTTAAAGATTTGATCTACAAGATCATACTCATTTACCTCGATGACTTGACAGTATTCTCAAAATCTGTTGACAATCATTTTGATCATTTGGAGCTTGTTTTCTAGAAATGCCAAGAATTTGGGGTCTCCTTGAATCCAAAGAAATGTGTGTTCGGAGTTCCCCAAGGGAAGCTATTGGGATATGTCATCTCTAAGGAGGGCATTTCTATTGATCTAGAAATAGTTGATGCGATCCGGGAACTTCCGTTACCTGTCAACAAAAAGGGTGTGTAGTCTTTCCTAGGTAAGGTCAACTTAATTAGCCAATTTATTGTAGGCATTGTTTGTCCTATTACCTTAATGCTCAAGAAGGATCAGATTTTCAAATGGACAACGGAAGGTAGAAAGGCTTTCGAGCTTTTTAAGGAGGCTATTTCTTCCGCCCCTATGTTGGTTAACCTGGACTTGGCAAAAGATTTTATTATGTATGTTTTTGGTGGTGGAAATAGTATTGCCACAGTGCTCATGTAGAAGGATGATGAAGATACAAGGGAGTCCCTTGTTACTTTCTACTCGTGAACCCTGAAAGAGTACGAAGTAAAGTATAACTTTGTAGAAAAGCAGGTCTTTGCCATTGTTAAGGGGCTTAAGAAGTTCCAACATTTGATATCATATAATAAGGTGATTGTTTACGTACCGCATCCTAGTGTGTGAGAGTATATCATGGAGGGAGAAATCACTGAGAAGAGAGCTAATTGGATCACCAAGATCCTAGAATACGATATTGAAGTCAGACCTATCAAGACCGTCAAGGGAAAAGGATTGTGCGAGTATATCACTGAAAGCAGTGAAACAGCAACAGAGCTTGGAGCTCCCGAGTGTGTGTTAATAAACGAAGAGAATTCTCAGAGCAACTGGCTTGACGACAGAATAAATTCTATGCATACGAGAAGGTATCTGATTGATCTCCCATCCTTTAAAAGATGTTTCTATCACCTACAAAATAGCAATTATGTCCTTTTGGAGGGTGTCCTGTTTAAAAAAAAATTCAATGGCATCCTGCTAAGATGCGTGAATGAGGAGCAAACCAAGAAGATTTTAGAGCAATACCATAATAGCCCTACAGGAGGACATTTTTCTGCAAGAACCACGATAATTAAAATTATATGTGCTGGTTATTTTTTGCCAACACTTTTTAATAATGCATTTTCATTGATTAAATCTTGCAAGGAATGTCAGTTTTATGTCAGGAAAAGATAGAATGTTGCTATGCCTTTAAGGCCTATAGTGGTAAAAGAACCTTTTTCTCAATGGGGTTTAGATTTCATTGGGATGATTAACCCTTTCTCTTCAGTCGGACATAGATGGATACTAACAGCAACTGACTATTTTACCAGGTGGGCAGAAGCAGTGTCGTTAAAAAATGCAACTGAATTGGAGATTGTTAATTTCCTCGAAGAACTGGTGGCCAGATTTGACCCGCCTAAAACAATCATCTTTGATAATGCTAAGGATTTTCTCGGCTCAAAGGTGAGCTAGTTCGCACTGAAATATGGAGTGTTCCTGAAGACCTCCTCTAACTATTACCCCCAGGGAAATGGTCTTGCGGAGTTTACTTACAAAAACCTCATCAGGTTTATCAAAAGGAGTGGCATAGGAACCTCCGAACAACTCTCTGGGCAGATTGAATTACGCCCAAGTAGATACTGAAGACATCTCCTTACGAGATGGTGTACAGGAAGGAGGCATTGCTACCTATTGCCATAGAAATTCCTGACCTACAACTGCTCAAATTTCTAGAAATTGAACAAAATGGGGCGATGGAGGTGAGGTTTTCTGAGTTGCTCAAGGTGCAAGAGAAAAGAGAACACACCTTGGAAGAAATGAATAGCTGCCAGCAGGTGGTAAATAAATGGTTCGACAAAAGGGCTTCTGATCAAGGGTTACAGTGTGGAGATTTGGTCCTCAAATTCAATGAGCGTGGAGCAAAGCCCAGACAATGGAATACATCTTAAAAGATTCTATTAATTCTTTCTATGTGTTATTTTTTTACATTTGTATATATGTAATTACTCTTCCCTGCTTTAAGTTTTGGATCCTTTTGGTGCAAGAAATGAAATGAAACACAACAATGATGCAAACAATTGAAAGAAATTTCTAAATGGGCTAAGTGTTCTAAAAAGACATATATTATATTCATTAGAGTCCAAAATTTACAATATATTCGGGCCGAAGGCCTTGTATTAACATTTACATAAGCTCACTATAGCGTGGAGCCTGCATGCATAGAAAAGAAAAAATTATAATCATCTTCATTCTCGAGACATCAGTGGGAAGGACCAGCAATCATGGCAGCAAGTGGCGTGGGATCGGGAAACACCATTCTTTCAAAATCTTTGTACCACTGAAGATTTTGAAATGGCTCAATGTAGTGCACACGCATCAGGAAGTAGCAGCCTACGCGAACTTTGGCACGATGCTCCTCGTGAGTTTCCAACTTGAACTTGAAAAGGAAAGGCCTGGCTGGAATAATGCCTCCATGCAGCTGTTGCAAGCAAATGTTTCAAATTGAGGGAATCCCGCAATCAAATTGGGCTACATGCATAATCTACTCCAGGCCTCTGAGTTAGCACCGAGGGAAGATCTGCTTCGTCAGCTTTAAAATCTTGCATTTGGAAATGCTAATGTCCAGTAGTGAGGCAACAAAGTGGGAGCAAATGCTGGTGTTCACCCGATACTGCTCTTCATACTCCACATAGTCCTTCCCAAGGACCCACTTGATTGCCTTCACATACAATAGGTTCTTCACACCTGTCATGCGCTTTAGGCGCCTGCATCTAATTTTGCCAAGAAAGGCAACCTGGGTCTTTTTGCAGACAAGCCTCACTGGTGTTTCCATGTTGTCTGCTTTTCTAGCTTAAAAAATTAAACTTACTAAGGTAGCAAAAGCTTACTAAGCTAGGAAGGCTAGAGGATGTTGTGATTTGTAATGCTACACAAAGGGTCTTATTTATAGACTGGCTAAGGTTTGCCAGCCGAAGAAATCATGATTATCAGCTGAGCCCAAGTGTGTCGCATTGCCTTGATTTTCAGCATTTCAGCGTACGAGGTGATGGTAAAGTGCAGGTGCACCTTGCAACTTGCTCTGTTGAGTTGCCACATCCATTCGCAGATCAGCCAAGTGTCAATATAAGCATCACCATCTCATCTGAATTAGGCGAAATCTTAAAGGTGTTGTTGGGCGATGTGCCCCATATGAACATTGAAATCAATTAATGCAAATAAACTACAAGGAGGTTCGCAAAGTTGACTTGGTTCATCTTTCAAGACAAAATTCCATTTTTGTCATGTGTGAAAGATTGTCAATTAAATGCTCGAGCAGTTTGGCTGGTTGGCGATCTTTTCACATGAATAAACTGGTAACGCATAATAGCAACTTGGTATAAATGGCTGGCATGTACCTTTTTCGGCCGCCTTTCTCGAGAAATCAAAAAGACAAGTTATGGCATGCAGAGAAACATATTTATTGCAAAATTCAACAAAGGATTGAACAATTAAGGCATTCGCAAGAGCAAAAAAGGTTTGCAGAAAAACTCTTGTGAATATAAAAATGGCCAAAATTGTAGAGAACTCTTCACAGATCCTGGCTCCAGTAAGTCTAAGCGAGCAAATGAGGAATGCACCCCATGTGCAGCTTTACGACGGGGAGTGTTATGCCACTCCGGGCATACCCACGAAGCCTAGCTGGCCTTTCACTCACTCGGTGAACCAAAATTTATTGAGTATTGGTTCCTCATAGAGATCAGGCAGTGGTCTTGGAGGATTGGGATAACGTCTTTGATCCTGAGTTATCTTGCAATCCTAAGAGCCTTAGGGAGGTTGCATGCGAAAAAATGAAGCATATGACATACCAATTTCATAAACGGTTATGGTTTTGTGGGCTTGCACAGTACATGGTTCCTTTGGTGCACCCTTGCCCAGAGGTTGTGGTAGCATGCACAACACATTTCGACCTGAACACAAGGGTTATCAGTCGAACATATTTCAGGGTAGTCAATAGCCTTGAGGCTATTCAGGATATGTTGTGTGTCACGCTTACCTTGGGTAATGAGGTTGAAAATTTTGAAGTGGAAAGAATGCAGTAAAAGTGGGGAGAGCTCCAGTCGGGGCCACATTTTTATCATTCCAAGCTACAAAAAATGAGTAGTTCAACACCACCCAAATTCCCTTTCAGTTTGAAGGTTCTGAAAGGTGGGTCTTCTTCTATCACTTCTATGCTGGCGATGGTGTGCGGTTTGGACTCAGACAAGAGCATTTTTCAGTTTCAGATGTCCCTCTGCTTTATGCTAAAAAGGAATCATGAGTCTCCACTCCTAGATTTTGCAAGAGTTGTCAGTGATGGAAGTTGGTAGCAATTACAAGAATTTGGGGTCAGCTCTAAGTTCAGGTATTTGTCTTTCCTGGCTTACTTGATTTTGCACCAAAATGTGGATTACTTTTCAATGTCTATGCTCCTGTCTATTTTTGATGAGGGTGGCTTAAGGAAGCCGGTTTTGACATGGACCCTTGTCATGTCAAAAACATTTGATTATTATGCGTTCTCGGATGCATTCATAGCCCCAGCTATAAGGGCTTTGGATAAGGCTGGCATAAATATGATTGAATGCATATCACCCTAACAGAAGTCCTAGTTGGGGAAGTTAACTCTACCCTGTAACTGGTTCTTTGGTGTGGATTTCACCATGCTCCGCATGCTAGGTTTTGTCTGAAAAACTTTCTGACATCCCCATTTTCTTTCTGACAGAGTGTTGGCCCTGGAGGCAATGAAATAGCTATGTACCCTTGATGATGATTACTAGGGAGAAAAAAACTTAACCTCCTATTTGTTGTTGCCAATCATGTTTGGTTCAGTTTCGCTGATTAAAAAGAGAACCTCAAAGATTGATACCTCGGTGATTCTGCTTTTGAAGTTGGGTCACCTTGGGTTGGTATTAATTGACGATCCCTAGAATTACAACCCTGACAATAATCTATCAAGAGTCGGCATCAAGATCACGCATTCGCCTCGATCATTCTGAGACCTCCATGGTTGAATTTAAGTAGATATGTAGGCCTTGAATATTTGCCTACAGTGGATGGTCGACCTCCATGGTTGAATTTTTATCACATTGTGGGGAAGGTCAATCCAAAATTGAAGATCAACCCCTCCCTAGTCACCCAATTGAGTAAGCTTGGTTGGGCACCCAAGAAGATACAAGCCTTCTAGATATACCTACAGAAGATTCTGGCCACTTGCAAGATGCATAACGAAGTAGCCACTGATGAGAGATTTGAAGACATTTGGGAAAATGAACATCCATATGTTGAAAATTCTCTGAACCGCTCAACATCCGTGCAGAAATATAGAAGAGAGGAGGATACCATGGAATCTAAGGAGGAGGTAACTCAGAATCCCCTTTCCATTGTCAGGAGTCCAATGCATGAGAATAGTACTGGTAAGCAGCCTATGCAAGAGGAAGAGCTACATGCACAAACATCAGAGCTAGCCGCCTCCTCTAAATCAACACAGAGGCGAGCAAGGACTACCAGTGGTAAGAGATGGGTCATTCTTGACCTTGACAATTTTCTAGAGAAGAAGTGACAACGAACCGGAGAGGCCAGTGCAGAGGAGGAACAGTTGATGAAGGGAGCGGTTGAGGCGTCTACAGCTCCACATGAGCATCAGGTAACTTTTCCTCCCTCTTCTCTCTCATCTATGTCTCTGGTCTCGCCTCAGTCAGCCCTTGCCTTTTCATCTGTGCTAGTTCTCCCCACCACTGGATTTGTTGGGCATTCCAGTCTCGCCCCTCCTGGTTTCCCGCTTCTATCCTCTACTTTCCAAGTCTTGCCTCGAATGCAATTTGGTGTAAGTTCTGGGCTCATGGGCCAACAATTTTTATCTCCAAGGCCCAGCCCTATGGTTGGTGCATCTCCAGTTTTCCCTTACACCTCATTTCCATCCCCTTTGAGTGGCCAATTCATTCTGCCATTCTCCCCAGCTATTATAACATGACGCACCAAGACCTCTTATGCATCGGCTATGCTATCTTTCCTGTTGGCTGTCCCTCAGGAGTATCCTTTTACTGGTGGAAAGGGTATTCCAGCCCAAGAATATTTATCGAAGGTCGATGCAAATAAAAGCACCCATTCCAACTAGATCAACAAAAGAAGACAGAAGGATGCAACTAGGCAGGTGGAGCCCCACTTGCAAACCATTTTCAATGAAAGCTAAAATTCTTTGATGTTTGTGAAGATCACTCCTAATGTGATCAAGGCAGTAGGCGAGATGCAGCCCAGTGATTATTCTGTGAATATTGTCGGGTAAGACTTGCAACAGGCCTGCCTGCGAGATAAAGTTGAGCTGATGGAGGAGAGCCAAAAAATAGTAACCACTAATTTATTCAAGCTCATCTAGCAAGCGAAGAAGAAGGATGACCAGATTGTGGATCTCAAAAGTAAGGTCAACATCTAGGTAAACAAATTTAAAGCCCAGGAAAACAAAATAGGTCAGCTGGAGAAGGAGAGGAGTACCTTCAAAATTAAGATCAAAGAGTTGCAGGGTTTGAGCGTAGAGATCCTTCTAACTCTCTAGCTACAGGTCGAGTAGGGCCGAGCAAATGAGGAGAAACTCTGCGTTGAGTTTGATTTGCTGAACGCTGGGATGAAAGAGCTTCGGCTGAACACCACTACCGAAATTGCTGAAATGAATGCCAACTTAGAGTTGGAGGTCCAAAAGGCTAAGCAGGCCGAATTGGCCCTCGAAAAAAAGGAAAAGGAAGTTTTTTCCCTGAAGGAGCAGATGTCTGCATTGGACAGAAGCTTGTCCAAGGTAAAGGCGAGTTTGAGCAGTAGAGAGGCGGAATTGGCTACCCTAAGGACCCAACCCCTTGCGCCCTGGATGAGCTCATTGGAAATTTCCAAAGACTTGCATGCATCATACTGGGACAAGGTGAAGGCTTTGTGCCTTACTTTTTATCCCACCTTAAATTTTATGGCGCAAGTGGCTAGCCTCTGTGGGACAGTGAGTGAATCAATACAGCAGGTTCAGGAGTTAACTTCTGACAAGGTTCCAGAGGCTAGAATTTTATTGGGTAAGTTGTATACTGTTTCAGATGAAGCATTGAGTGGCATGGGCATCAATAACTGAATGACGGCGACTTTGGGTGCAAGTAGCCTCATCTCCATGCATGAGGCCATTCAATAAGTTGCGGATTGCAGAGCTCGGTTAAACCAAGTTACCAGCGACATGCGGGCAAATTTTTCCCGTTTGACTCAGAGAGGCCTCCCTTCGCCTTTCATTATAGACCAAGCGGTAGTGGGTGTGGAGCATATTGTTGCAATGATCAAAGAGAAGAAGTAGGAAGTTTCTATCTTCCAGACCTTTGATCAATCTTCAACTGCCGAAGAAATTGAGGGGATCATGCATCAGCTGGCGTAGCTTTTCTTCCAATTGAATTGGAAACAAAAGTATTAGGAAGATTTCCCTTCAAAGCAATTATTGACCTCAGGCTAGCTCACAAGCATCTGCAAACTCTCTTTGCATCATCAAACGAAGTAAGGACCAATCTACAGGCCACCCTCTCGAGGTTGTGAGCATTATTTATGTTGAACCAAGGTTTCTAGGGTTCTCCTTTACACAAGCAAAAATCCCCTATGAGTCGCCAAACTGTTCAACAAAACTTGCCAAGGCCTTTGTAGTTTTCCTTTTTCCTTTGCGGCTATCCCTTATTTGTTTTATGCTCACTGCCCTTGAAACTCTCCACGTGGTTTCCTCATGAAGCTTTTTGCTTTCCCTTCACTTCGCTTTTTGGAAATCTCTGTCTGTGTGCCGTGTGGCTCACTCTGACTATTTTTCTGATTCAGGCCCACCTCGTTCTTTATTATGCTCGGAGCTCTCCATGTGGCTCTCTCTTGAGGCTTTCTATTGGGCACCTTTTCAAATTTCTGCTAGGCTCCGTCTGAATGACATGTGGCGATTTTGTTTATGCACCACTTACCTTGGAAATTCCACCGGATCTTTTATACTTCCTGATGCCACGTGCTCTCTCCTTCTGCTACATGGTTTTCCATTTTATGTTGTGGCCTTGCTGGCGTGTTGCTGACTGATCGATGTTTTCTGTGGCGGCTCGAGATTATCTTGGTCATCGGTCATTATGTGTCATTTGCTCTTCTCTTGATGTGTCTCCAGGCGGTGGACTAGCCATTAAATAGGGCCATGTTTTCTTTTATTAGGTTGTTGATTAAGTTCTACAAAACTCCCAAGCATTGGGAAGTAAGCCTTTTGTAATAGTTGCTTTCAATTTGAAGACTTCAGACTATGCCAAATACATTCGGCCTTTCTATTTTTAAGCGTTTGTTAGAACTATTGTCCTGTGTTGTTATCTTTATTTTTGTATGAATGTATGTTCTTCAGTTTCTGTAACCTTTCGTAATTGGAATGAATACAGATCATGTTTCTTCGACTCTTTTGTGTTAAGACAAAGTTATGTTTGATTACATTATACAAATTAGAGGGTATTTTTTGCATGATAAGTGCTTTTGAGAAAATTATCTTAATTAATAGTAATTTAGTGGTTTGGGCCTTTTCATTATGCATTGTGCTCTGGTAAAGTTGTCTAAATACTTTGGCGCATTGCTTGTAGTGTAAATTTTACATTCCTGCAATCTCCCTCACCTTTTACTTCACCCACTAAGCGAAGAGTTGGCTTCAGTAAAATCCCGGAGGTTACTTAGCTAGCGCATAACATCCCCCATTAGCTAAGTTTTCCATAAGACTGCTACTACATGCAAAATACTGCATCAACAGTTTATAAAATACATGCACTAGGAGTCTAATTTCAAAAGAAATACTTGTATAATTGATAACTCAACACAGAGTATGTAATCTTCTAGGGTAATTACATAATACTCCATTGATATAATTAATAGGTGGTCTTCCATGGATATCAATCAAATGCATGTAATAAGGATTTTCATGCTAAATATATTACATACAATTGTTGATATTGTTTGTATGTTAATTCTATTTTTTTTGTTTACATGAATGTATATTCATATATAATCTAGCTCTGTATGTAGGAATCAATGAGTTTAGAAGTAAGCATTATTGTTATAATTGTATAGGCACGTGAGCATTCTAGCTAGCTTAGGATTACTTTCATGCAACTTTATGGGTTTGGCTTATGGCATTCAGTGTACTTGTGTGATATTTGAGAGGTCATTAGAGGTAGAATTGTCTTATTTCCAAATACTTGGGAGTGATTCATGATAATGTTGGCCTTACCTTAATTACATATGCAAGGATGATGCACTGACGAAACTTGTAAATGTTGCCTGTAGGCTAATGTGACTTGTAAAGGAACTTCCTTAAGCTCCTTGATGTGTGTGATATTCATGACAACCAAAGATATGTAATGAATGATCATGTCAGTGAAACAGTATGAACATTGTCAGTGAGGCATCTTTTAACCAGTAAGAATTTTTAGCTAGTAAGGCTCTACTAGAGAGGCATTTCATTAAGCCAGTGAGGCACTTTTATGAGTGGTTTTTCATCCCTACGAGGGTTTTCCACTAAATGAATTCTTTGTGTTATGGTTATTTTCCGGTTGCATTCATGATCTTTCTATTTCCTTAATTTACATTATAGTATTTGAATTTCCATGTATTATTGATATGATATTCTTAAGTAAGCCTACATGGCTAAATCTAGTGAAGGCATGGCCTTGCTTTGTTATACTATGATTCATTGATGTATTTCATTCCATTTAAGCATAATGGTGAATGTTCCATAATTAGTCCTCTTTTTCTGCACCATTTTACAACTATGTTCTTCTATTAAGTTATTTTGGAAACTAAAGGATATTATTGGCAAGTGAAATTAGCAGCTCTTACAGACTATTTTACTTGAAAACCCTCCCGCCATGAGTACATCAAATCTATGGTAGAGGATCCATATCTCTTGATGGTAAGCATAATCTCTTAAGTGTTCGACAGATGGTTGACAAGGGATACAATCTTCAATTCAAGGATGGAAACTATAGAATATTAGGTAGTTCCATAAATTTGATTGCATCTGGTACAAAAACAAAAGGTAATATCTTTCACCTAAGTGCTACTAGTAAAATTTGTCTAATTTATTAAGTTGATGAAAGTTGGTTGTGGCATAGGAGATTTTATCATGTAAACTTTGACAATATTATCAAGATAAGTTCTACTCAAGCAGTGAGAGATCTTCCTAAGTTGATAAAACCTACTAATACTATATGCAAGGAATGCCAATTAGGGAAGCAAACAAAATTGTTCAAATGAAGTTTTGGATCTTGTGCATACTAACTTGTGTGGTCCCTCTAGAGTCAGAATTTTACAAGGAGATAGGTATTTCATGTTACTTATTAATTATTATTCCAGATTGATGTGGGTTACTTTCTTAAGGGAAAAATCTGAAGCTCTAGAGAAATTCAATATTTTTAAGGCTATGGTTGAGATAGAGACAGGTCTGAAGATTAAATTTTTGGGATCAGATAGAGGTGGTAAATTCACTTCCACTGAGTTTAATTCTTTCTGTGAAGACCATGGGATAAAGAGAAAATTATCTACCTCACGAACCCCTCAGCAAAATGTAGTTGTGTAAAGGAAGAATAGGGAAATTCAAGAAGCTTCTAGGACCATGATGCTGGAAGTAAATGTTTTGCTTATCTACTAAAGAGAAGTTGTGAGTACTATCGTTTACACTCTCAACCAGGTACATGTCAAAGGTGATATCGGTAAGACTCCTTATGAGCTATGGTTTGGTCATAAGCCTACTATTAGATACTTCAAAATATTTGGGAGTAAATACTATATCAAAAGAGATGAAGACATAGGAAATTTTGATGCTAGAAGTGATGAAGGAATCTTTCTTGGTTATTCTACTAAAAGTAAAGCTTACTAGTGCTACAATAAGAGATTGAGGAAAGTAATTGAAATTTATAATGTCAAGGTTGATGAAGACACGCTTAGACCATCCAAAACCCATGGATATGATTTGGACGATCAAAATGGTAGTTAGATAAAGGAAAGAAATTTCAGACTCTAAATCAAGTTCAAATCATTCCGGTGAATCAGGAAAATCACGAGGAAGAAACTAGTGAAAGTGTAGAAGTAAGATCACAAGAGCCTAAAGTTCAAGAAAACCCTAAGAATCCAAGGTATGTAAGACTAAATCATTCAGAAGATCAAATTATAGGTGATAAGAACAAAGGTGCTCAAACTAGGAGAAGAATTACAGAAGAATGTAGTTTGATCTCAAATACTGAGCCTAATAGTGTCAATCAAGCATGCAAAGATGAACATTGGGTGGAAGCAATGAGAACTACTGCAAATTGAGAAGAATCATACATGGATTCTTGTTCCTAGACCTAAGGACAAAAATATAATTGGAACTAAATGTGTCTTTCGAAATAAACTGAATGAGCAAGGTGAATTTTTCAGAAATAAATCAAGACTAGTGTGTAAAGGATATTCGCATATGGAAGGAATTGATTTTGAAGAAATTTTTGCTCCTATTTCTAGGATTGAAGCTGTGAGACTATTTCTTGCTTATGTTGCTTACAAAAACCTCAAGGTTTATCAAATGGATGTCAATTCAACATTTCTAAATGGTGAACTAGTGAAGAAGTGTATATTGAGCAACCTAATGTATTTCAATTAACTGATTAGGGAGACATGGTTTGTCGGTTTAAGAAATAATTTTATGGACTTAAGGAAGCCCCAAGAGCATGGTATGCCAGATTGGACAAGTATTTTTTGAATATTGGATTTAATAAAGGTATTTTTGATAGTTATTTGTATTTCAAGATTGATCATGATAAGGATTTGATTGTTGAAGTCTTTGTTGATGATATCATTTTTGGAGGAGATAATAGTTTGTGCATGAAGTTTTCTAATGAGATGCAGAGTGAGTTTGAGATGTCTATGATTGGATAAATGAAATTATTTTTGGGATTGCAAATTACTCAACTAGATAGAGGGATCTGTATATCTCAGTCCAAGTATGTGAAAGAATTGCTAAAGAAGTTTGGTATGGAAGATTCAAATCCAGTTGCTACACCTATGGTAATCGGATGTAAATTGACCAAGATGATTATTTTCTTAAAATAAATAAAACTAGATATAGATCCATGATAGGTGGATTTCTCTAGGGTAAGTGCACAAATCTGTGACACAATTTTGGCTCTTAAGATGCCATTTTATTTCTGAAATCAGCAAAGTCTGATTTGCACGAGAAAATGAAGATAGTTGCGCTCAAAATTTCAAGATGCAACAAGAACAAAATTTTAAGTGCTCTGACTCTAGTTTCTAAACTACTATATTTTTTGAAATTAATGTAGATTAAGGATCTTAAAAAGGGGGGGGGAGAAACAAGTCCTGTTTTTATCAAAAAAATAGCATAGCGCCTGAGGGCTCCCCCCTTTTTGATTAACTTTTTGTAGAATTTCAAAAATCCCAATAGTGAGAAATTAGCTAACACCATTTAGTTTATCCTCGTTCTTTCAGATAATTTTTTTAATGAATATATAATATTTTATGAATTTTCAAAGCGGACACATCGTAAAAAGCTAAAATTTGAGCGTGCTCTCCCCTAATTTTTTTCAAAACTAATCAAAAATTGAATTTTTTTTCATCATGTGTAGAATGGATTCTAGTTTCAAAAAATTTAATTTGTTTCACTTTTCAATGAATGAGTAAAAATCTATCCTAAAACTAGCACATGTTGGTTTTTGACCAAAAATAGAGGCATTTACAAAAGGAGTCATGGATCAAAACCTTAACTAAATCAAAATGAAAAAATAATTCTATATTTAGATAGCTAAGAGAGAGGTTAACTCTATCACATTTTTTTATATAGTTGCATTGAAATATGTACAAATGAGATGGGGAGCTTAGATGAAAATATGAGGAAATTTGGAAAATCCTATCAATTAACATGTCCAAAGCAGGTCATTTAGCGAGCGCCAAATTTGGCACTCACCAAATTACCCACTTTTCATAAAACTTGAATTTCTCCTCTCTTTGGTCGATAACTTTGATAATTCTTAGAGTGCATAGTTTATGATTGTAGATGGATAGTTGAGATTTTACCTTTCATATGCTCTCTAACTCGTTACTCTAATTAGATAACTTTTTATCCCTCTAAAGTCTCTCTCTCTTAGGTCTCACTCCCTCCCACATGACCTACACTACTCTCTCATTCCAATCCCCTCTCTCAAGTCTCTTTCCCTCCCACATAGGTACCTAAATAAATCTATCACTCCAAACCCCTTTCTCACTCTCCCTCTCTCTCTCTCCCTCTTTGATCTTTTTGTCTCTTTCACTCCATCTCCTTCTCTTAGGTTGTTTTCTTTCTCTCTATCTCTCTCTCTCTCAAGTCTCTCCCTCTGATCCCCTCTCCCTCTCTTAGGTATGTCACTCACTCCCTATATCTCCCATTCCATCTCTCTCACTCTCCTATCTCCCTCTCTCTCACTCTCTCTGCATTCTCATCCCTCTCTCTTCACACACAACCTTCTCCCACCCTCTCTCTCCTCACTCTCTCTCTCCACTCTATCTCTCTCCCTCTCTCAGTCTCTCCTCCCACCCTCCCATCTCTCTCTCTCTCTCTCAAGTATCTTTGTCCTACCCCCTCTCTCCTCCTTCCTCGAATTCTCCCCCTCCCACCCCCTCTCCCTCTCTCGTAGTCTCTCCCTCCTCTCTCTCTCTCAAGTCTCTCCCTTCTACCCCCTCTCCTTTGCTAGGTCTCTTTGTCTCTCTCACTCACTCCCTCTATCTCTCTCCCACATCCTCTGTCTCTCTCTCACTCCCTCTATCTCTTTCCCTCTCTCTCCCTCTCTCTTAGGTATCTCCTTCCCACCCCCTCCCACTCTCTCTCTCCCTCTATCTCAGGTATCTCTCCCACCTCCCACCCCTCATCCCCCCTCTCTCTCCAATCCCTCTCAGCCAAGTACTCCCTCTCCCCCGAGTAATCTCTCTCCCTCCCACCACCTCTCCATCTCTCAAATCTCTCTCTCTCACTCCTTGTATCTATCCCATCCCTCTATCTCCAACTCCCTCTTTCTCCTACTCTCTTAGGTCTCTCCTTCCCACCCCCTCTCTCCCACTTTATCTCCCTCTCCTTCTCTCTCAGGTGTCCCCCTCCCACCCTCTCTCCCTCTCTCTTAGGATTCTCCCTCTCTCTCTCTACATATATATATATATATATATATATATATATGTCTCTATGTCTCTCCCTCTCTCTCTCTCTCTCTCTCCCACTCCATCTCTCTCTCTCTCTCCCTCTATCTATGTCCCACTTTGTCTTTGTCCCTCTCTCTCAGGTATCTCCCTCCCACTCCCTCTTCCTCTTTCTCTTTCTCTATCTCAAGTATCTTTTCCCTACCCCCTCTCCCTCACTCTCTTTGTCAAGTCTACGCCTCCTACCCACTCTCATAGTCACTCCCTCTATCTCTCTTCCACACCCTCCCTCTCTCACTCCCTCTATCTATCTCCATCTCCATCTCCCTCTCTCTCAAGTGTCTCCCTCCCACAACCTCTCCCTCTCTCTCTCTCAAGCAAATATTTTAGGGTTTAGGGATTAAGGTTTAAGGGTAGAGGGTTTAGGGATTATGGTTTACGATTTAAGGGTAGAGGGTTTAAGGGTTTAGGGTTTAACCTGGTTAAGGGTAGACGTTTGAGGGTTGATGCTTTAGGGTTTAAGGGTTGAAGGTTGAGTGTAGAGGGTAGAGGGTAGAGGTTTTAGGGTTTAGGGTTTATTGATTAAGGGTTAAGGGTAGAGGTTTTAGGGTTTAGGGATTAAAATTTATGGTTTAAGTTTAGATGGTGTAGGGTTGAGATACAGGGGGTTTTTGAGAGTAGAGGGAAGATGGTATAGGGTTTATAGTTTAAGGGTAGAGGGTTTAAGGGTTTAGGGTTTAGCTTGGTTAAGGGTAGAGGGTTTAGGGTTGAAGGTTTAGGGTTTAAGGGTTGAGGGTAGAGGGTAGAGGGTAGAGGGTAGAGGGTTTAGGGTTTAGGGTTTATGGATTAGCGGTTAAGGGTAGAGGGTTTAAGGTTTAGGGATTACGATTTATGGTTTAAGGGTAGATGGTATGGGGTTGAGAGAGAGAGGGGGTGTGTTGAGGGTAGAGGGTAGATGGGTTGAGGGATTGAGGGATTATGGTTTGAAGGGTTGAGGGTTGAAGGGCTACGAGGGTATAGGGGTTAAGGGATTAGGGTTTAAGGGTTGAGGGTCAAACGATTAAGAGAGTATAGGGGTTGAGGGATTAGGGTTTGAGGGTTGAAGGTTGAGGGGTTAAGGGATTAGGGTTTAAGGTTAAAGGGTTGAGGGGTTGAGGGATTAAGAGGGTATAGGGGTTGAGGGATTAGGGTTTAAGGATTGAGGGATTAAGATTGTATAGGGGTTGAGGGAATAGGGTTTAATGGTAGAGGGTAGAGGGGTTGAGGGATTAAGAGGGTATAGGGGTTGAGGGATAGAGGGATTAGGTTTTAAGGGTTGAGGGTATAGGGGTTGAGGGATTAGGGTTTAAGAGTTGAGGGTTGAGGGATTAAGAGGGTATAGGGGTTGAGGTATTAGGGTTTAAGGGTTGAGGGTTGAGGTATTAAGAGGGTATAGGGGTTGAGGGATTAGGGTTTAAGGGTTTAGGATTGAGGGATTAAGAGGGTATAGGGGTTGAGGGATTAGGGTTTAAGGGTTGAGGGTTAAGCATTCAGGGATTAAGATTTGATAGGGGTTGATGGATTAGGGTTTAAGGGTTGAGGGTTGAGGGATTAAGAGGGTATAGGGATGGAGGTATTAGGGTTTAAGGTTTGAGGGTTGAGTGATTAAGAGGGTATAGGGGTTGAGGGATTAGATTTTAAGGGTTGAGAGATTAAGAGCATATAGGGGTTGAGGGATTAGGGTATAAGGAAAAAGGGTTGAGGATTGAATCATTAAGATGGTATAGGGGTTTCGGGATTAGGGTTTAAGGGTTGAGGGTTAAGGGTTGAGGGATTAGGGTTTAAGGGTAGAGCGTAGAGGGGTTGAGGGATTAAGAGCGTATAGGGGTTGGAGGATTAGGATTTAACGGTTGAGGGTTGAGGGATTAAGATCGTATAGGGTTTGAGGAATTAGGGTTTAAGGGTTGAGGGTTGAGAGATTAAGAGGGTATAGGGGTTGAGGGATTAAGAGGGTATAAGGGATGAGGCATTAGGGTTTAAGGGTTGAGGGTTAAGTGTTGAGGGATTAATTGAAGATAGGGGTTGAGGGATTAGGGTTTAATGGTGGAGGGTAGAGGGGTTGATAGATTAAGAGGGTATAGGGGTTGAGGGATTAGGGTTTAAGGGTTGAGGGTTAAGGGTTGAGGGATTAAAAGGGTATAGGGGTTGAGGGATTAGGATTTAAGGGTTGAGGGTTAAGGGTTGAGGGTTGAGGTATTAAGAGGGTATAGGGGTTGAGGTATCAGGGTTTAAGGGTTGAGGGTTGAGGCATTAAGAGGGTATTGGGTTTGAGGGATTAGGGTTTAAGGCTTAAGGTTTGAGGGTTGAGGGATTAAGAGGGTATAGGGTTTGAGGGATTAGGCTTTAAGGGTTGAGGGTTAAGGGTTGAGATATTGAGAGTGTATAGGGGTTGAGGGATAATGGTTTAAGGGTTGAGGGATTAAGAGGGTACATAGGGGTTGGGGGATTAGGATTTAAGGGTTGAGGGTTGAGTGATTAAGAGGGTATAGGGGTTGAGGAATTAGGTTTTAAGGGTTAAGGGATTAAGAGAATATAGGGGTTGAGGGATTAGGGTTTAAGGGTTTAAGGGTTGAGGGTTGAGGGTTGAGGGATTAAGAGAGTACAAGGGTTTAGGGGAGAGGTTAGAGGGTAGATAGTTTAAGGTTTATGGATGAAGGGTTAAGGGTAGAGGGTTTAGGGTTTAGGCATTACGATTTATGCTTTAAGGGTAGATGGTGTAGGGTTGAGAGAGAGGGGGGGTGTTGAGGGTAGTAGGTAGAGGGGTTGAGAAGGAGATAAGAGGAGGGAGTCACTGAGATATATGAGGGTTTATGATCCAATGTTTAGGTTATAGGGTTGATAATTGAGGGTATAAGGTTGAGAGTAGATAATTTAAGGGATTAGGGTTTAAGGGTTTAGGGTTTAGCTCGTATAGGATTTAAAATTTATGGGTAGAGGGTTTAATGGTTTAGGGTTTAACCTAGTTAAGGGTAGAGGGTTGAGGGTCAACAGTAGAGGTTTTAGGGTTAAGGGTAGAGGGTTTAGGGTTTAGGGATTATGAGGGTTGAGGGTCAACAGTAGAGGTTTTAGGGTTAAGGGTAGAGGGTTTAGGGTTTAGGGATTATGATTTATGATTGAAGGGTAGATGGTGTAGGGATGAGAGAGAGAGAGGAGTTAATGGTAGAGGGTAGAGGGTTAAGGGTTTAGGGTTTAATGGTATAGGGTTTAAGGTTTAATTTTCCCACTCCCTCTCTCTCCCACTCCCTCTCTTAGGTCTTCCCCCCCACCATAATTGAATAAATCTCTCCCTCTCAAGTCTCTCTCTTGATTCTCACTCCCTCCCATACTACCTAGACTAATCTATGTCACTCTAATGCCCTCTCTCATAGTCCCACTCTGTCAAGCCTCACTTACCTCCCACCCTACCTAGACAAATATATTTCACTCCAACCCTCTCTCCCACACTCCCTCTCTCTCCTCTTTTAGTATTTTTGTATCTCTTAGGTTTCATCCCTCCCAACCCCTCTCTCTTTGTCAGGTATTTTCCCCCAATGTAATTGGATAACTCTCTATCCCTATCAAGTCTCTATCACTCTGAGGTCTTAGTCAATACCACACTACCTAGACTAATATCTCTATCTCCTATCACCTCTCTCTATCTTGAGTTTCACTCAGTTTGTCTCTATGGAATCTCTCCCTTTCAAAACAATAGATTTTGCACTCTCCAAATTTGGTGAGTGCCAAATTTTTTTTACCTTGAATCAGTAAAATAGGGGTTGACCCTATGATTTAGGTCCACATGCTTATGTATTGTTCTAGTTCAATGCTTTATTTGATTCATAAAGGACTTTTTTTATGCAGTTGACTTCATGTTGTACCAATCTATGCTTGATCTATCACCTTTTTACCACCAATCTGCATGGTAGACAACATAGAAGAAGACATTTTGAATTTTCTACATCATTTTACATTATCTAAGGTAATAAATTCATATTGGTAATATTGAAATGTTTATATTTAGTACATATGTTTTTTTTTCACAATATAAACTAAATTTCTTTAATGATTTTATTAATCATAACAATTGGACATAGAATTCAACATTGAATTAGATGGGATTTGAATAAAAAATAATATTTTTTATGAGTTTGAAGAACAAAAAAATGAAAAAATGACATTTACTTAACACAAATTTACTTATGAATTTTATTTGCATTGCTTATAGTAGTCCATTTATAGCATGGCTAGTGGAATTCACTCTATTTCTTTTTATTTTCAACTCATTTGGAAAACCTAATAGCTTTCATTAATGTTAATGCAAGTTTCCATTCATTCATACCATTTACCTTTCTAATAAATAAAAAAATGGAAAATTTTGTGCAATTGAGAATGAAAGTTACCTCATCGCCAAAGAAATAGTGAATTATTATAAGATATAGCATCACAAACCCTTCTTTGAATTCATATTCTTCATGACTTCGTTGATAGTCACAAATTTGGTTTTGAGAACAATAAACACAAGATTATCTAGTTTTAATTTACGTGGAAAAAAATTATACCCTAGGTTTGTGATGCAGAGCAGGGGGACAAACCTTCAACAATCACAATTAGATCAGTTTCAAACTATCTTCAATCTCAAAAACCTCAATTCAATGCTCAGCTGACCAATTCACATTCACTTCCTTGTAGCATTCACAATAGAGAAAATTGTTCATATCTTATCATATCTTAGTCACTGGAACCCTCTCTAATGCATCTAAACACTAAACCCTTTATTTATGCCTTTCTATTCTTGAAACAAGGAGGGTTTATTCAAAATCAACATTTCAGGCCTTTGATGTAGGAGCACCTTGTATGCTCAATTTTGTCAAAAAGGTCATCTTTAATAATTATTGACAAATGCTAGGATTTTAGCTAATTTTGATTATTTTGAGTTCAATAAGATCAATTAGAGCATTTTATAATGTATTTGGGGCTAAGGGAGTTAAGTTGTGTCATAGCTTGCAATTTGGCAAAATGTGGTAAAAAAAGTTGCTAAAAGATGCAAAATTTGCAGAGTTAGGTGCATGCAAGGTTAGGTAAGTAGAATGTTAGTTCTAGGTGTTCATTTATGTTTTTATGAGTCCATAAATGTGGGGATAGCCTCGAGGAAGAGGTGAGAGTATGGAAAAAATGAAGAAGATCAAGAAGTATTCCCTGTTTTTAGTGTAAAATTATGAGTTTTGACTCGTAAATCTATGTTTTAGACAATTGTATGGCCCCGTACAAGTGGTTCATGGTATAAAATCTATGTGAAATGTTAAAGGCCTGTATTACCCTTAATTTTTAGTTTTTTAATTGAATTTCATGGATCTTTGTGATTTTTATTATCATTTTGGTGCTAATGGGTATGAAAACCTATTTTGGGGTTTTGAACACTAAAGAATGCATGTATGAACTTTTCCTTCTGTGGATACCTCTAGAGCTTAGTGAAATGAAGTCTAGAAAAAAAAATTATATTTTCAATAATGATTCAAGAGTTGAAGAGTTATGGAAGTGTTTTGTGTGTTGTAGTCCTAGTTGATTTCTTGTGTGTCTTGACCAAAAATTGAGGTTTCAAGTAAGGGTTTGAAGAAATAGCAGTGCTAAAGGTTGGGAGTAAGTTTTTAGAGCATCTGTAGGCTATTTTTAAAGTGTTCTAAGTATCGGTTTGGTGTGGTTTTTTGAGGAAGTCCAGGTTTCAATAAACCCCTAGGGGAAACCTAGTTTGAAATAGCTTAGAGTGAGGGTTTGAAGGTTAGTACCCTATTGAACATTCTAGTCCCTAAAATAGGTGGAATCTAAGGTTTGAAAAACTAAAAAAATATTTTCCATGGAGATCAAGAGCTTTGAAGGTGTTTAAAGGAGTTTCTCTTTGTAAGAGTGGCCTTATTGGCCTAGTTTCTTGAGTGGAACAAGGCTAGTTTGAGGTATTTTCTCTAAAATATTTTATAGTAGTTTTGAGATATGTTTTAGGCCATGGAAAAGGGTATCTGAAAATATTGTTATAGTCTTCACAAGTTACCTGGTTCATTGGATATGAGTGATTGTCCTATGAGGAAGGATTACTATTTTTAAGTGGTTAAGGAGTGATTGATACAAAATTGGTGCAGGGGTACCTACACCTTGTATTGAAATAAAATGGATTATTGGAAGGTATAATAGACTAGGTTGAATTTTCTTGATTAATACGTAACGAGGAAGTTGCAAAATATATTGAATTGTAAAAGTTGTCAATCAATGTCAATGATGACAAATGAGGTCTAGGTGGATAGAGTATTGAATAGGTTTTATTTTCATGTTTTCTTTCATTAATAAGGTCAATAAAGACCATTTAAGGTGTATTAGGTTGAGTTTTAAGTCTTGGTAGTCAAATGTGCAAAAAAATGCATTCTTGCTACAAAATTGTCAATATTTGAATTTGTAGCCTTTTGAAGGAAAATCCTTGAATATGGATGTAAATGTGGAAGAATTATATCTAAAAGGTTGTAATAGGGTTAATTAAATGTGTTTGAGTTATTTAGGATTCCTTAGGTGTCAAACTTAAAAAGTTGTAAAATTCATGTAATGTTGTCATGTGTAAAAGGTCTAAAATGTAACTTAATGAAGATTAGAAGGTCTTAATGATTAAAAATTAGTTATGGGAATTGGAGGGAGTTGGAATGCAATAAAAATATGTATAATAACCTTCAATTCCTCAAAGGAGAGGTTTTTGGTTGATTTGTAACCCATTTTTTTATCAAGAAGAATGTTAGTTTCTAGAAATTTAATGGTTTCTCACTTTTCTTATTGTTGTATGGCTTGTACGGACTCTAAGATGATCTGAAACTAGTTCTATGTTGTAAATTACTTAATTAGCTTTCATTTTAACCTATTTAGAGGTTCTAACTCTTTGTATAGAAAAAGTTATCTTGTTTTTAATATTGCTACCTACTTTCACAGTGTTCTTGGATTGAAGGGTTTCATGATGTAATTCGACCCATTCCACTTTTTTTGCCTACTATAACTTGTGGAATGGGTATTATAACTTTTAAAATACATTCCTAACCTATTTAGAATGTTGTGGGGTCAAGGTTGGGTGTTTGGGATGATGTTCTAGGACTGTAGCAAGGTATTTTCATGACGAAAATGAGGGCTTCAAGTGGTGTGTTGACAAAATGTGGGAAGGATTGTCCATGTAATATATTATTCACCATTTTTAGGGTCTAGTAAGTGTTTTTGGTGCTTTTTATGGGTTTGGAAGGTCCAGGAGATAAGATTTTCATTAAAACCCCAAGTAATTTGCTTGTAATTGAGGGTTTGATGTATTAGGGGTCTAGAGGTCTTGGACCTGGAAAAAATAAAGAAATTGGAGGTTTTGACACATAACATACCACTGTTTGAGGAGTTTGAGTGAAGATCTAGTGTTTAAAAGGTACTCTCTTTTTAAATTAGGCTAATTGAATATCCTTTTCCAAGGTGGGTCTATTGGAAGTCAATTTTGGTCCAAAGGAGTTGATGTTGGGGTTTATCTATGTTTTATAACTTGAAAATGGGTATCTTGATCATCCCTGATTTTGTCAAGTGTCTTGGAAAATCTTGGTGAAAAGGCCCTTGAACTGGGTTACCTATGCTACAAGGGAAAGCTTGGTAGAAGTTGGGATTTTTAGTTGAACATCAGATTTTTCTTTTGAATCTGATTGATTCTCATTGATTTGGTGTATTGGCCACCCCTCTCTGCATCAAAAATTGTGTCTCTTTGTAAGTTAAGTGATCAAGTTGTGTTTGGCTTATTATTTTAATCATGTTATATGCCTTAATAGGCTCATGCAAAGCCCTTATACCTTAGTGTGGATTGGAGTTCTTAGAAGCCTATTTCCTTTGATAAAACTTTGAAAGAGTGTATCTAAGTCTATTAAGATCATTCCTCTAAATCTTTGAACAAGATCATTGTGGATCCCTACATGTACTACATTAGCCTCTAGCTACTTTGCCAACTCTTCAAACACACTCATCATCCCTACTCTAATATCTAACCCTATATACATCTAACTCCATCATATGAAAAATGTTGTCTAGAATACACATGTTTGATAATTCCAAACAACTCGCTGCCTTCTTTCATAAAATTATTTGTTGTGTTTCATAATTAATGCAATGTAATCAGTGATATCAATATTTTCATAAAATGCATTACTTACTTTTGTTCTATGTGTGTTTGTGGTTCTAGGTGTGTTTGTGAACATGTACCATTGAACATCATGCTGTGCAAATGATCAAAGAATCTAACACCAGAAGAATGTGCAGTTAAAAATGAAAGGAGATGAGAATCAAAAAATGTAGCTCATGAAGCAAAGGAATTGCAACCTATACAGCCAAAAATTCTCGTGCAATCTAAGAGATATGTCAAATTGGAAAAATAAAGGGCACGAATGAGGAAAGTTTGTGGAAGGATAGGAATGGATTCCAAAGTTGGGGGCACATCATCAACCATAGGTGAAGCTCAATGCACATCTCCAATTGAAGACACATCGGCAAAAATATTTGGTTTTCCAAGTACATCGTAAATCACTTCTCCAATTGAAGACACACCATCAACAACATTGCGTTTTGAAATTACATCAAAAAACACATCTCTATTTGAAGGCACTCCATAAATGGCATCTCAAGTTGGAGGTAAAAAAAATTTTACATGTAAATCTCAAGGTATGTCATCAATTGCACCTCTAATTGAAGGTACACAATCTATCCTCGATGTTGTTGACCTTCCCAATGTTGACACAAATTTACATTTGAGATATCCTCCTAGAGTTTTGCATAGAAAACCTACATTTTTTATTGATATTGATTTCAATGTTTTGAAATGGATGCCTAATAAGATTCCAAAACATACATGTCAAAGATATGCACAAAGGATATGGAGGTTATTTTTTGCGAAGCTAAGTGAGGGTGGAAGATGCAAACTATTTGTTTAAATGATGAGGCAACTCAAATTTAGGCCCACCATGATGGCTCTTGGGCTAAGATTTTTGAATAACTCAAGTGAAAATTCCATTGTAAAGAACTTGAATACAAGAGTGTGGGTTCTACCTCAAGCACGAAGGATAGTTGTGCCACACGACATGTGATGGAAACAACACTATTAAGCAGTCAAACAAGGAACAAGGTGAACCTTACAAAGGAAATTAATTCTTTGAAAATAAGTAGATCATCTCTAATGAGATCCAAAGGAAGGCGTGAAAGAGTGGAGGATCCAAATAGCAATGATTTATGGGCATTCTTGGGCAAAGTGCCATGGAAAGATACAATAATTGCTCGAGGCTTGAGATCTTTAATTGTGAATTATTGGAAGGATAACACAAGGACCTCTCCTAATCAAAGATATTTTTAAGAAGGAGAATTGGTAGTAAAATATGTGAGCCAAATCCAATGCATTATTTGGATACCACTCAAACCCAGTTGTTTGCTGATTTTGTACAGAAGTTTCCTTAAATTAAAATATGTCAGAGGTATTTTGAAACACTAGATCATTTTTATGTAAAAATAAATCAAACACACACTACTTGTTGTTGTAGGGTTCATATTTATTTTTCTAATTACGATTTTTATCAACATATATGTGTAGATATTCATATTGACAATGTTTTGCAAGAATGTAACATAATACCTCCACCTAGATCGTCAAGGAAATTTTTGTCTTCTATTTTATGTGAAAGGGAGGATGGTAATTTTTTTTACAAGAAGTCATGTTTGGATAGCACATTTGATCATTCTAGTGGCATGCAACATTTTCCAATTTTCCAAAACATGGCTAGTACACACACAATTGGAGACAAAATTGTGAAATTTGGCAAATATAAGACAGTGGCATATAGTCTAAAAGATGGGAAAGAAGAAAAGAAGTGCGAATAGGTTAGTGATAAGATTCCAGTGTATCATTTTATGGG
The DNA here is from genome assembly GCA_007115665.2 of Sequoiadendron giganteum. Taxonomy (NCBI): domain Eukaryota; kingdom Viridiplantae; phylum Streptophyta; class Pinopsida; order Cupressales; family Cupressaceae; genus Sequoiadendron; species Sequoiadendron giganteum. The sequence continues at coordinate 240,588,545 of CM021108.1, read as the reverse complement.
AATTTTTCATGATCAGGTGGTCTATGAATATGCAAGGAACACACACAGAGCACAATGGTTGGACTCACAGTTCAAGTTTTGCAAAGACACATTTCCATTTCGACATATTGTTTTAGTTGTCGACTTCATTGAGAACTACACTCTACAACCATATAACGAGGTGCAATCACATTACTACAAATCCACATAGGTTTCTATATTTGTTCATATATCATTCATTCATGCAAATGATAGTACAAAGGAAAATAGGAAAGTATTGAGGGAATATCACTTTTACATCAATGATGATCGCACACATTCTACAGAGTTTGTGCAAGGTTGATTTCATATGTTCTATGCTGATCTAGCTAGCAGGGGCATATCATTTAGTCAACAGATCATATGGTGAGATAATGTTACATCGCAATTCAAGAATGCTAGAATGTTTTACTGGTTGAGTAGGATGCATAGGATCAGTGGTGTTTAGCATATGTGGAAATTCTCAAAGGTCGATCATGGAAAGGGGGAGCATGATGGAATAGGTGCATGTATCAAAAGAGCCCGAGAATGAGAAGATTTAAAGTACATAGGCATTGTAAAGTTGATAGATGCAAGTTCAATTGTCCAGTGGTGTAATGGTGCAATGGGTCCAGGTAGTGAAGGTAATTCTTTAGTTCATAGAGTTTTTCATTTAGTAGATGATACTAACATTTCAAAATATGAGGATTGATGTACACTAATAGGATTGAGCAAGCTACACTCTTTTAGAAGCTCCAATGCAGGTACATGGACTATCCATACACGAAAGATGGCATGCTTTTGTTCTGCATGTACACTTCAAGCATGGAATGATTGCAAGTCAACAAAGTGGGTTGACGAATGGTCTATAAGAATTCTAACCCCACTTGAAACTTATTAGCTCCCAAAAACTCTACAAATCACAGAGATACAATCATCCATTGACTTTGATCATGTATCAGACCTACTAGAACCAGGTAATATATATTACTTATAGGTTTTCTTATGATGCTCAGTAAATGCATCTAACAAGATGAACATATCAATGTAGGGCATGTTTATATGGTGATTGCAGATGAAAAAAATGAAGAGGGTATAGATTATTATTTGTACCATTATATCAAGGCCAAAAATAAATTGGAGGCCCCAGTTATAGATGAAGAAAACATAGAATATCCTACAGGTTTGGTGGTTATTACTGGAACATGGATTTCAAGGTATATAGTTAATAATTTTTCAGTTTTGTTGTTTGAGGACTTCGACACACATCAAGGGATTCTTCACTACTTGAACCTTATCATCACCAACAACATTCATTTGATCAAATATAAAGGTAGACCTGTAAATAAGAACTTGTAGAAAGTGCATGAGTCTGGCCACAAGGCAATACTTGACATAATAAAGAGTAGAGTAGAGCCAGATGGCTCCCTAGATTGATTTTTAATTATTCACATTGAATTTGTAAAGTTTTGTTATTGATCATTTCCTTCTTTCAAGCATTTAAGTTTGATTGTATAAGGGTTAGCAAAATTGCATTAATGTAGATATGCAAAATGATGGTCATATGTTGCTCTCTATTGAGCACCTTTAAGTTGGTATTCTGATCAATAACAAGGAGGTTAACCAATTATAAACACAATTTCATCCAACTCAAACCAACATTTTTCCCTAAAAAAAAAATCATCAACTCTTCACTATTTCAACCTAGTTTCCTTGTACGTGTCCATTAACAAAACCAGGGCATAACTATTGACCCTCATAACAAATACATAAACCATTTATGGTTTCAAATACCCATTACACTCATTCCAAACATATCTCAAATGGGAATATCACTCTCTTGTACCAACACCTTGCAATCAGGCTTTTTCACCATTTTAGACCCCTAAATAGGTCACTTTTCCAAAGGACCTAAACCTTAAAAATTCATTTTCACCCAAATTTTTATTGTGCATCACTCTACAACAAAAAAACCCCAAATTCTACAATTATTTTGTAGAGACACGTTTCCCAAACCACCCTACCATGATACCCTCATTTCTTGCTCTTTACATGGGGGTTTATTGAAAAACAATCTTCCAGGGCTTTCCTAACCCAACCAATACCTCCAATACTTCATAAAAGACCTACACAAACTCAAAAGGATAGAATAAATTTTCTGCCCCCAAGTTTCCTATCATTTTCCCACTCAAACCACTCAATTTCACCCAAATCAGGTCACGTTTTCAAAGGGACTCTACTTTAAGCTTTCCCTTTCACTCAAAATTCAATTGGGAATCCTTTGACATGTGTTAAAACCAAATAATCCACCATTTTCCCTCAAAAAATGATAATTCCAAGCACTGAATCATAAAACCCCCCTTTTAAGCCAAATAACGTAGGGCTTATTGAAAATCACACATCCAGCCCTCACCAAAACTTTCCAATACCTCAAATAGGTCTAAATACATCTGCCCAAACTTAATTTTTTAATAAATAACATTGCACAAACTTTTTACACACTTTGCTATCTCAAAACCTCACGATTTCACTTTGAAAACACAAATTTTCACTCTAGGGCTTCAAGCCCAATAGAACACTCGACCTCCCCTACACAAAATCCACATTCCCACACTAGTTTATTGATGTTACAGACCTATTCCTCAAGTCACAGTGGCCACAATGAGAGGAATGGGATAGTTTACCATATTAAATGACTTTCAAACCTTATTTGACAACATCTTGTCTCGTTCATCCTAACTAGTCTCAACTCAAAAAATGGACAATGTGCTTTGCACCATATTCCCTATTAGTGTTTGATGTCACATGAATTTATGACTATCATTGATCCTTTTATGATTGTGACTGTAGGTAATACTGAAGTTTTTCAAATTTTAAGAAAATAACATTGATTGGTGGTGCAAGTGTTTAGTGGTATGAGAAATATCAGTTGCTGGTGCATTTTATGGTTGTCAATCTTCTCTTTCTTTTCCATCTTGTAGATTTCTCATATTCTTATATGCTACATGTTTTATGTTAATTATGTCAATGATTATTTGAAATTTATGCATAGGATCATCAAGAGATGATAAAGTAGTGAAGGGCCACATCACCATTGTAGGACCTTCAATCGACCTCCTTATATAACATGCATGAAGGTGATAGTAGGTATATGATTGACATTATTTATTTATTGCTCTTTTAATGATTTTTATGTGATTCCATGTCTAAGATTGATAGAATTTTGTAGGTTCTTTGTGGACCAAAGTCCTATGAGAGTACACAACCATGGAGAGGCTACTACCCATGTGTTTCACAGGGAGTAGGGGATGTACATGTTTTGAAGCATTTTGGAATGCAAATAACTAGGCCAGCTGAGGTGGATTGGGGAAAGAAAACTAGGGAGCAGCTCCTTTTGTTTCTTCTTGTACAATATATTTCATGATATGTGTTGCAAATGGGAGGATTGTTTCCCTACATGTATTGCTACAAGTATTGAAAAATGGGAATATTTTCAAGATGTTCTTGCATCACTATTGTAATATTTTTCATTAACTTAGTGTATTTTTTGGTATACAAAAATTATGAGAAATTAATACATGCAAATGTGTATATTCCTTAATATATGTCTCAATTAAATGTGTATATTACATTTAAAATTAGTTGTAATGCTTCATGGTTTACATTCAAAGTTTTCTTGAAGGAAAAACATGTGGATTTATGAGTAAGAATGAAATAATGTCTAATATAATTATAGAAAGGCATATTTTATTTCCCCTACCTTGTCAATCCTAGTGAGCTTGGCAAGCTAGTGAGCTCATTGTCTTTCCAATTCTATAGGGTTGACAAGGTGGGGGAGACGTATGCCTCATACAAATTGATGCAACCTAGGTCATCTCTAACATACTTCAATTCCACATAAGACTCCTTTGGAGAAACTTACTAAAAACTTGAAAACAACTTTGTCCAACCTCATGTTTTCATGTAAAAACACCCCAAAATGCCACCTAAGGCATCACCAAAAATTAGTATATGCACCTCCCCTACTCAAGAAACAATGAAAACATGTTTATCTATCTCAACTAAGCCTATCCACTGAGTTACAACATCATACAGTGTGTGGAACGCTTAAAATGCCATTTTAAATGCACTCAAACCCTTGAAACAGAGCTCACAAACCGACCTCCTACAACTGACTCCAACCAATTTTCAAACTCATTATAGATGTTGGAGTACAAAATCACACTTTTTTACAATGGGAAGCATTAACCATTCTGCCAAACCACTATTGGTAGCATTAACCAGTCTGCCAAACCGCCAATTCCTCCACTTTTAGGGTGTGATAAGCCCTCTAACATAACAAACCCCAAAACCCTCTTCATTCACAAGTTAGGAAAGGGTTTATTGAAAAACTATAATCCAAACCTTCCCACAGCCAACTAAATCTTGAAACACCTTCAAAAATGTCTCAACAATATTTAAAGTTCAAGAGATATTGCTACCCCCAAATATTTCTTCAAACCATAGCACTAAATCACCATTTTCCACTCAAAAATGCACAATTTGACATCTAGGGCATCACCTAAAAACCCTCTATTTACATCCCTTGCACACAAAAAAATTCACACATGTTTTATAACCCTAACTAAGTATTTATAGCAAGTTATAGAAGCATACAGTGGGTGGAAGGCTTAATATGACATTTTAATGCACTCAAAACCCTTAAAACAAGGTATACAAACTGACCCTTAGTAATTGGCTTCTAAAATGCACAAAATCACTTGAAATCCAACCAAACCAAAACTAAAACGGAGTTAAGTTTTTTTCTCACCTAATTACATTGAAAAGAGAGCACAATCGCTCTGAGATACATTCAACTAGCTCGATCCCTTAAGGGTCCAAAGTGCAAAAGCGCAGCAATCTTTGACGAGGTATTAATCGTAAACCATGGTGCTTAAAAAATATTTTTATAAACCAAAAATATCATGTTGGGCCCCTCTATAATAACCTCTCTTGGTTTTCACTATCTTAGAGGCATTTTCCTGTGGTGGCAAATTTTTACTTGGGGAAAAAGTTGTGAAATACAAGTAGTTGAAAGTTGCAAAGTGGTGCAGCTTTCATTCTACATCTCGTGTGACCAAACGAATTGTTCCAATGCATCCGAGTGGGTAATTTTATGTTAGGCATGGTCCTCTTTCATATCCTCACTCTAAGCTACGTTCAACCGGATCGATCTCTTAAGGGTCGAAAGTGTAAAATGGCTGCAAACTTCAGCATGTTATTACTCAAATACCATAACACTTAGGAACTTTTAATTTGATCCTATGATATCATGTTGGGCCTCTCTAAAATAACCTCTCTTGGTTTTTTCTATCTTGAAGGAATTTCCTTGTGGTGGTGAATTTTCACTTAGGGAAAAAGTTGTCAAATGCAAGTAGTCGAAAGTTGCAAAGTGGTGCAACTTTTATTCTATAGCTCATGTGACCAAATGGACTGTTCCAATGCGTCTGGATGGGTATTTTTACACTAAGCATGGTCCTCTTTTGCACTTAAACACACGGAATCACTCTGAGCTACGTTCAACTAGATCGATCCCTTAAGGGTCCAAAGTGCGAAATGGTTGAAAACTTCAACATGCTATTAGTTGGATACTATGATGCTTAAAAAATTCTTATTTGATCCTACGAGATCATGTTGGGACCCTCTACAATAGCCTCTCTTAGTTTTTTCTATCTTGGAGGCATTTTCCTGTGGTGTCCAGTTTTCACTTGATGGAAAAAGTGTCAAATGCAAGTAGTTGAAAGTTGCAAAGTGGTGCAATTTTCATTTTACAGCTCGTGTGACCAAATGCATTGTTCCAACACATCTGAATAGGTATGTTTACACTAGGAATAGTTCTCTTTCACACTCAAACACGCGGAATCACTCAGAGCTACATTCAACCGAATCGATCCCTTGAGGGTCCAAAGTGGAAAATGGCTGCAAACTTTAGCATGCTATTACTCAAATACTGTAACACTTAGAAACTTCTCATCTAATCCTACGAGATCAATTTGGGCCCCTCTACAATAATGTCTCTAAGTTTTTTCTATCTCAGAGGCATTTTCCTGTGGTGTCCAACTTTTCATTTGATGGAAAAAGTGTCAAATGCAAGTAGTTGAAAGTTGCAAAGTGGTACAAATTTTGTTGTGTAGCTTGTGTGACCAAATGGACTATTCCAACGTATCTAAATAGGTATTTTTATGCTAGGAATGGTCCTCTTTTGCACCCAAACATGTGGAATCGCTTCGAGCTACATTCAATTAAATCAATCCCTTAAGGGTCCGAAGTGCAAAATGTCTGCAAACTTTAGCATTCTATTACTCGGATACCATGATGCTTAGAAACTTCTCATTTGATCCAACAAGATTGTGTTGGGCCCCTCTACAATAACTTCTCTCAGTTTTTGCTATATCAGAGGCATTTTCTTGTGGTGGTGAATTTTCACTTGGGGAAAAAGTTGTCAAATGCAAGTAGTTGGAAGTTCCAAAGTGGTGCAACTTTCATTCTACAGCTCGTGTGACCAAACAGACTATTCCAACACATTTAGGTTGGTATTTTTATTCTAGACATGGTCCTCTTTTGCACCTAAACACACGGAATTGCTCTGAGCTACATTCAACCAGATCAATTTCTTAAGGGTCCAAAGTGCAAAATGGTTGCAAACTTCATCATGCTATTAATCGGATACCATGACACTTATAAAATTCTAATCTGATCCAATGATGTTTTTTTGGGGCCCTCTACAATAACCTCTCTTGGGTTTTCCTATCTCGAAGGCATTTTCCTGTGGTGGCGAATTTTCACTTAAGGAAAAAGTTATCAAATGCAAATAGTTGAAAGTTGCAAAGTGGTGCAACTTTCGTTTTTCAGCTCGTGTGACCAAAAAAATTGTTCCAACGCATCTGAATAGGTACTTTTATGCTAGGCATGGTCCTCTTTCACACCCAAACACGTGGAATCACTCTGAGCTACGTTCAACCGGATCAATCCCTTAAGGGTCCAAAGTGCAAAATGGCTGCAAACTTTAGCATGCTATTACTCGGACAACATGACACTTAGAAAATTCTTGTCTAATCCTATGAGATCACATTGGACCCCTCTAAAATAACCTCTCACATTATTTCCATCTCGAAGTAATTTTCTTGTGGTGGTGAGTTTTCACTTGGCGAAAAATTTATCAAATGCAGGTAGTTGAAAGTTGCAAAGTGGTGCAACTTTAGTTTTGTAGCTCGTGTGACCAAATGGATTGTTCCAATGTGTCTGTGTGGGTACTTTTATTCTATGCATGGTCCTCTTTTACACAAAAACACGTGAAATTTCTTTGAGCTATGTTCAACCGAATCAATCCCTTAAGGGTCCAAAGTGCAAAATGGATGTGAACTTTAGCATGCTCGTATTTGGACATTGTGATTCTTAGAAACTTCTTGTATAAACCTATTGGATCACATTTCTTTCAGTTTTTTCTATCTCAAATTCCTTTTCCCTATGGTGGTGATTTCTTGCTTGGGGAAAAAGTTGTCAGATGCAAGTAGTTGAGTAAGTAAAAATGACTTTTTAACCATTCCACCCATTGTATCCTACTGTAACTCAATGGAATGGAATAATTAAGGGTAGGGAACATATGTCCAAGGTTTCTGGAGTAGGAGAGGTGAGTTGAGTATTTTGGTGTGATGCCCTAGTTGGCAATTTGATTATTTTTGGTGAAATTCAGTGGTTTAAGAGTGGAAATGGTTGAAATCCTTAAGGGCAACAATTTGTGAGGGAATTTTAAGCATGTGCATGTTATTTTAATCATTTTTGATGCATTGGAAAGGTGTTATGAGTTGTTGGAATAGGATTTTAAATAAACCCACCTGTTTTAGGCTTTTAGCCATAACAGCAAAGCAGTGAACTATTTGATAAAATGCTTTGGTAAACATGTATGAAAAATGTGGTAGCATAAACAAGACAGTGAATTATTTGAAAAAATGCCTCAAATAAACGTGCTCTCATGGTGATGGAATTTCATGACAATCCATAGTTGTGAGGATTTTTTGACTTGAGGATTCAAAATTAATGATTGGAATTATGTTTAGTGAGATTGCAAGACCTCACCTACTGCTTCAATGTTTTAGGGTTTTATCCATAGCAGCAAGGCAATTAACTATTTGATATAATGATTTGATAGACATGTATGAAAAATTTGGTAGCATAGAAAAGGGAGTGAACTCTTTGAAAAAAGGCTCAAAAGAATGAGATCTCATGGTGATGGAATGCCATGACAATCAAAATCAATCTGATTGAATGGCATTCTGTCACCATGAGACCACATTTATTTGAGGCATCTTTTGAAATAGTTCACTGCCTTGTCTATGGCTTGTCATGGAATTCCATCACCACTTTATTTGATGCATTTTTTCAAATAGTTCACTACCTTGTCTATGTTATTACTTACTATTATGATTTTGATATATTTTTTTGAAGCATCCATACCTTGTTCGAAAATACTTGTTTTAGGATTTTAGCCATAGCAACAAGGCAGTGAACTATTTGACAATATTATTTCGTAGACATGGGGTAAAAATGTGGTAACATAGACAAGGTAGAGAACTATTTGAAAAAATACCTCAAAGAAATTTGGTCTCATAGAATGCCATGATAAGAAAATGCAATTGGAAGCTCGTCCTAGTTATTAGTTATGCAATGTGAAGAAATTGCATAACTACTTAGGTTGACTTTGTACAAACTATATTGTAATTGAAATTTTGTCATCTATCAACATCTAGTTATTAGTTATGCAAAGTGAAGTAATGCTTTGACTTTGAAAGATGTGCAATGCAATGTAATCAACGATATGAATATAAACTACAAAAATCCATTTTTACAATTCACTAGTTAAAATATGTATTTTATTTGCTCTCTATATCTCTATATGCTATGGAAATACCTTTCAATTTTTTTTAAAAAAAGTTTTTTTCTCTTGTTCTACAATTTTTCCTGATTTTTTCAAAAACTCTTATACTTTTGGTTTTTTTCGTTTTTTTCCCAAAAGATTTTTCCTGCTATGCATTGGAAGCATGAAGCATACACATGCATACACACAATATAGGTGAAGTATACATGTGAATAAGTGAAGAATACATGTGAATAAGTGAGGCACAAGTAATTGAAGCATTCCAAAGGATACAAATCACCGTGAATGGAGCTTATTTACACAATCCACTTTAGATGGGGCCTATTGAGCATTTGATAGTAATTAATTAAGAATTAGATGTAAACAAAATCCATGCCTAAAAAATTCAAGCATACACGATACGCATGATAAAATCATTCAAGAATGTTAGTAGAAAAATAATATTTTCTTTAATCAAAAAGCCGAAAGGCTATTCAATGATATATATTGATTAAAGTATATACAATATATCCAAAAAAACCATACAGGCTTAGTACAAAGGATTCATATGGACATAAAATGTAACGTATTTATCGATAGTATAAAACATATGTTCTAAAATTCCACATAGGCATACAACAAAAAAATCCAATACATAGTCATTTCCCTCGAGGGGAAGGAAATAGATATTGTGTTTCCTTTAAAATTTGGCTAGATGGAGTGATTGTTTCTTCTCTTGTCTTTCAAACACACTCACTAGTCCTCCTCTCTTCACTATGGACCTTCAACTGATACAATAAAAAGTAAATGTGTTAATACATAGAAATTGAATTGTTGAATGGCATATAATAGGATATATAATCACTTACCGCATACATATAATCATCATGCACATTTATAGCATCACCATGTCCATGATCTGGAGTGACAACCACCTATAGCAACCATCAAGATAGAAATTAAACTACATAAAATTATAATGAAAATTTTCTATAATAGACCATAAAAGAGAAAATATAATGTCAAATCGACTAATCTATTCCATACCTCTCTCAATGGCTCATAATTAGCTATTGCTTCTATTGGAGAGAAAAGACACTAAGAGGGAGGGGTGAATCAGTGTTATTAACCATTTTGACAAATTTTACTAAAACTGAAATAAACCAAATGTATGCTCTCATTTATCAATGATAAACTCATTCATGTATGAATGCAAACACATAAACTAAAATAAGAATAGTGAAACATAGCATTTTAAAGCATTAAAGCATTGAATCAAATGAACCACATATACTCAAATAGACACAAGATATGTCGAGTGGAAAACCCTCCTGGGGTAGAAAAACCACTCCTTAACCTGCTACCTTTTTTAGGCTTTCATTTCAATAATCATTTTTGGCAATGCCTCATAGGTTGATTTCTGAGCACCGACTCAAGGAGCACCAACCCCTCTTTTTAGAGACAACAATCTCAAGGAGCACCAACCCCTTTTTTTTTTTTCATTAGAGCATACAATGATATAGAGGATCTCTCTATTTCCTTGGTTATGTCAAGTGCCTCTTGACAGACAATATTTAGAATTCTCAAATGTCAAAAATGACACTTTAGAATTCCACCCATTATCAAACCTTAAGACAGCTTGAGGAAATATCTCATAAAGTTTGATTTCTCAATCTCAATACAACTTCTCATCAATACCTTTCTAGTGATGTGTTCTCACTCTATTTTTTGCACTTTTTTATACATTTTCCATGATACTTTTCAAAATAGTTAGCTCTTTGTTCTTCAATTCATTTTACAGCAAGAACTAATAACCCTATATCTCATACAATTTTTCATAGTACTGCACTACTTTTATCTTTTTTTTTTTCAGTCATGTTAAATCCCTAATCTCTTTGTTTTCTTCAAATTACATAATTTGTCATTATACACATTTTTCGGTTACAACAGTATCTTGTGTCTCAAAAAAAAAATAGAGGTGATCATCAAGTTACCACATTCTAGTCTAGCAACATAGCCAGATGTTTTAGTGTTCATGTGGGAAATATCTACAAGTAGAAATTATTTTGACAAGAATACCCAAGCAACATGCAAAATCATAAAAGTGGTTCAATACCCAAGGTTTCCTTCTCAAGTAGCCTACACAAGCACTGCTAAAAAAAAACTAGCTTAAAAACCAGATATTCCATCAACAATAACCATTGAAATAGCTGCAATTATAAAGTAACTGAAACCCCAAAAATTAATGTAACCGAAATCTCAAAAAGGTGCATCCAAGAATAATTATCAATGACTTCCAGGAGAAAAATTGAGAAAATTTACAGGTTTCATGATTACCCATAAGCCAGTAAACATCGACCCCTAAATCAGTTATGATAATCTATTATGAGATGCAGTTCTGAGCATGTGAAATTGACATGGAAAGATTTTGAACACAAACAACTGAACCCATTTTACCATTATCAAAAAGAAGCCAACACATGTCTTCAACATTCTGTGCCAAAAGAAGGAAACAGTTCTGCAAAGTAATTAAAGGAAGAATACCTATGAAGACCATAAATGAATTCTCCATGAGCAATTTACTAGACCTGCAAATTAGCTGAGCAGCACGATTTTCTTCCTCATTACAAGCTCTTACCCAATGACAGGAACCAATCAGAAGAAATGACCATTGTAATGATCTTACAAAAATCCCCATACACTGTCCAAGGTCAGAGACCTAGCAACATACACAGTGAAACGGCTGTGAAAAAATCTCAATGGTGGTGGCCAGAATAGGGTTCCAAACCCTTGAACAATGAAGCAGAAAAATTTTCCCTAAACTTTCCAAACAAAACTCTTTACAAAATGTGATGGAGTTTGAAGTCTGAAAGGACTATCTTAGAAATTCAAAACTCATTATTCCTTTTGAAGTCCGTGGCCAGATCAAAGAAAATCATGCCAACCAAAATTCTCACAAATCATTAACTAATTACCAAGTAAAATGCCGACCAAGTGATGCCTTAACAGATATTATGATATGACCATTTAACCTATCACATTTTGATTGCCTAAGGCATGTTTGATTCCAAATAATCAAAGTGAAGTCACATCCAATGTGACATAAAAACTTAATCAAAAACTTTATACCTATTGTCGGCCTTGAGTCCTGATTAATTATCAACCAGTAGACCTGATCCAATATGCAAAATAAATAATAATTTTTTTTCCTTTACCCAAAGTCGATTTCCACCTTATAATATCCAATGCCATATAATGTCCAATGCCAAATAATTTCCAAAGCCTTGTGAAGTGTATTAAAGGCTAATATCATGCTAAGCTCAGAATTCCATTCCACATACCATAAACCATATGCCAAATACCATAAACCATTATTAGTTGATTAAGGAAACCTGATAGGGTTTTCTTAAAACTGAAAAAAAAAAAACTGCATCTTATAAACCCAAGCACCAAGAACCATAGATCATTACCTAAATGAGGATAGAGTAAGATTTCTCTAAATATGACCAAAAACCATTAACAATTTCATGATGCTAGAAACTGATCAAGCCACAACATATCAACCTGTAGAACACCGAACATGCCAATATCATATAATCGAGTGAATCACTGTAGCACTAATTGTTAAACTAGAAACATGTCACCTGATCAATGGAACATAAACCTGTAACCAAGATTCCTTAACTGAGATTTGCACATGGATTCAAGAGATCAGTGCCACCAAGGATAATATCAAAAATCAAGTAAACATGCCAAAGAGAAACAAATAAGATCAACTGAGTAAACAACCACCAAGATGCTAGAGTATAACACATATTTTCATCAAGGAAAAATTAGCACAAGAGAGATTCAACAAACTCCCCCTTTGTCCTTGATGGAAAAAATTGAGCCACCAAGACAAAATAAACTACTAGAACCGAATGCTCATAATTCTCCCCCTTTTTGTCACAAGGATAAAGGGAAGCCAAAAATGATAAACCAGAATCAACGTTGAATTTCCATGAAGCTGCAGATGTAACATTTGAGTAGAAAAGTATGAGCTGCAGGAAGAGCTAACCAGATCCCTCTATCACCAAGATAGACTATTTAAGATAACAAAGATTGAGAGACAACTCCCAATCTAGACCTAAGTCTTTCAAATACATCTTTAGACAATGGTTTTATAAAAAATTATGCAACATGTGCTTGTGTAGGAACATATTGCATAGAAACCTCGTTAGCCAACACCTTTTCATGAAGAAAATGAAAATTAATAGCGATGTGTTTAGTGTGAGAGTGCATAACAGGATTTTTCAAGATATTGATTGCACTAGTATTATCACACATAATAGAAATAGGTTTAGGGATTTCAATACCCATGTCAGATAATGTCTGTGACATCTAGATTACCTGAGTATAGGAAGAAGCTGCAGCAATATATTCTGCTTCAGCAGTAGAGAGTGAAATAGATTATTGTTTCTTATTGTGCCAAGCCACTAATCAATCACCAAGAAAGAAAGCAGCACCACTGGTGCTTTTCCTATCATCCAGACAACCAACCCAATTAGAATCAGTATATGCCACTAATGAAAAATCATTTCTTCTGGGATACCAAAGTCCATAATCAATAGTGCCTTGAACATATTTAAGATTCCTTTTAACAACATTAATATGAGATTCCTTAGGAGATGATTGAAATCGAGCAACCATGCAAAAATTTTGCATTATGTCAGGTCTTGAGACTGTTAGATATAATAGGTTTCCTATCATTGACCTATAGTCAGTTGGATTGACAATCGGAGAATCATCAACCTTGTTGAGTTTACAGCCGGTAGCCATTGGAGTGCTAACTGGATGGCATTCATCCATTTGAAATATCTTTAACATTTCTCTTGCATATTTTGTTTGAGAGAGAAAAATACTAGATTCAAGTTGAGATATTTGAAGACCTAAGAAGAAGGACAGTTCTCCCAACATGGACATTTCAAACTCAGATTCCATAATCTAGGAGAATTTTTTACTCGAAGCAATATTGTTGTAGCCAAAGATAGTATCATCAACATAAATTTCAACAACTAGAATATCAGAACCTTCAATTTGAACATAAAGATTGTTGTCTACTCCTCTAATGAAACCTTTTGACACTAAGTAACTGTCCAATCTGGAGTACCAAGCTCTAGGAGCTTATTTTAGGCCATATAGAGCCTTTTTCAGCTTATAGACATGATTGGGTTTGTTTTTACAAGTAAACCCTTCAGATTGTTCTATATAAACTTCTTCATCCAAATACCCATTCAGAAAGGTGAGTTTAACATCCATTTGATATACAATAAAGTTTTTGAAAACATAATTGGCCAAGAAAATTCTAATTGATTCACGTCTAGCTACAGGTGCAAAGGTTTCACCAAATTCAATACCTTCTTACTGAGCATATCCTTTGCAGACATATCTAGCCTTGTTGTGAACAACATGGCCATTTTCATCAATTTTTTTTCTAAAAATCCATTTACCTCCTATGATATTTTTGTCATTTGGTCTTGGGACTAGCTCCCAAGTCTAATTTTTCTCAATTTGATCAATTTCATTCTGCATTGCATTAAGCCAACATTCATCAGTTAGAGCATCATCAAATTTTTTTGGCTCAAACTATGTAATTAAATAGAAAGCAGTAAGCTCAGCTATGTGAGATTTTTCATCATAGTTAATAGTTCTTTTTCGTGTTTGAAATCCTACAGATTTATCTCCAATAATCAAATCTTTAGGATGGTTTCTAGCAAGAGATTTTGAAGGAGTTTTAGTTACACATTTTTCAAAGTTGGTTTCAGCATCTTCAGATTTTTCTTTAGCTAGTTTAGGACTTGCTGATTTTGTTTTAGGCTTTGTAGTTTCAAATCCTTCTAAATTTATATCAAGTTCAAATTCTTCTTCCTCATCATCCTACATAGGTTCAACATCTAAAAGAAAATTTTCATCAAATTTGACATTGACAGATTCAAAAAATTTATTCATCCTATTGTTAAAGCATTTATAGGCTTTTTTGTGATTAGAGTATCCTAAAAAGATACCTTCATTTGTCTTAGATTGAAAACTGCCTAAGTTATCATCATCTCTCTTAATAAAACATTTGCATCCAAATATTCTAAAATATTTAATTGAGGCAGATTTACCATACCACAGTTCATATGGAGTGAGATTGGATTTCACTCTGATCTGGACTCTATTCAAAATATAGACAGTTGTATGAACAGCTTCTTTCCAGTACATGTTTGGCAGATTTGCTTCATTCAACATAGTCCTTGCCATCTCTTTTGTAGTCTTGTTCTTTCTCTCAACAACCCCATTCTATTGAGGTGTTCTGGCAGCAGCATACTATCTTTTTATGTCATGTCTTTCACAGTAGTCAATGAATTCTTGTGAGGTGAATTCACCACCTTTGTCAGATCTTAGATATTTCAGTTTCAATTCTAACTCCCTTTCTACCATTTTTCTAAAGACTTTAAAATGATCAAAAGCTTTAGATTTGTGCTTGAGAAAGGTAAACCATACCATATGAGAGTAGTCATCAACAAATAGCATGAAATATTTCTCACCATTGATAGATCTAGTCCTTGTAGGACCACATAAGTCAGTATGAACAAGTTGCAGAGTTCTAGTAGAGGAATGTTCTTTGGATTTAAAGCTTACCTTTGTTTTCTTTCCTTTAAGACATTCTTTACAGATTGCATTATCAGGCTTTCTCAGAATATGCAGACCTCTTACATTCTGATTTTTATTTATTTTAACCATATTGTCAAAATTAATATGACCTAGTCTCATGTGCCATAGCCAGCTTTCTTCAACATGACTCATTAAGCACATACCTTGCTTGTTTTCATTTCCAGAAGTGTCACGTAAATTGTAGATATTTCTCTTAGTCCTTCTTCCAACAGCAATAGCTTTTCCAAACTTATTTTTAATTTCACACCCCTATGATGTGAACAGGACTTGATAGCTCCACTATCACATATTTCACTAACACTCATAAGTTTGTGTTTTAATCCTTCTATGTAATATACATTGTAAATAGGAGTGTCTTCATTCAGAAAAAGAGAGCCTCTACCTTTGATTAGAATTCTGGAGTTGTCTCCAAACTTCACATATCCACCTATATAATCTTCTAGATTAGTGAATTTTTCTTTGTCACCAGTCATGTGGTTTGAACAACCACTGTCCAGGACCCATCTGTCCTTTTTCTTGGAGTGGAAGGTAGTTTGAACTAACATATTTTTTTCTATGTTGTTGATAGCTTTGGGTTTCAAAACCTTTTTAGTTTTCTATTTTTTTATTTTGTTGATCAGCATTACATTGCTTAGCAGAATGACCCATGCACTTGAATGTGAAACATCTAATATATCTTCCAAATCCATGATTTTTCCTATAACCAAATCTAGGTGTTCTAGGATTTATAAATCTGCAAGAGTTCACCTTGTGACCAAATTTGTTGCATAAATAACAATACCCATGAAAGAAAGGGTTGGAATTTTATGCCATTTTGTTACTCCTAAAAGGATGAACATGATCCTTATCAGAATTGGGATGTTTGGGTTCAACACTTTTGTTTCTAGCAACAACATTATCCTTTGCACTATCATTTGAACATTCACCTTTCACAAAACCAATACCTATTTTTTCCTTGTTCAATTTTTGTTTACTGAGCATGTCATTCAGTTTAAGAGTACTCTCATATTTCTCAATGGTCTTCCTGAGATCTACAATCTCATGTTCAATTTTTTGAATTTCTTGATCTTTAAAGCTTATGCCAATACGAAGACAATATTCAACTCTCTTGGATTCTTCAAGTTGAGTTTTTAATGAGACTATCTCAAGATTTGTGAGTTGCTCCTGTGAAACATCTTGAGTAGTATTTTGTTCTTAAGCACGCATTTGTTTTTTAGGTTTTCATAGCTCTTTTATAGCACATTTCAGTTCACCTTCAAAATCCACTTTGCCATCTTCAGCATCATTATTGTGAGTTTCATCTTACTGAATGATTTCAGCCATGAATAGATTTTCATCCTCTTCATCTAAAGAATCTTCAGATTCAGAGTCTGTTTCGTTTTTGCTGAACAAGATTTTCTTCTTTTTGAAATTGAATTTTTGTTTGCATCTATAGGCCTTTTTCTTGGCCATTTTTTCAGATTTCTCGTTATCACTACTTGAGTCACCATAGGGGCACTTTGCAGCAAAGTGGCCTATTTTTCCATAGTTAAATCATTTGAAGGGAAGTTTTCCCTTATAATTTCTAGAACCCTTTTTGAGTTTCCTCACAAAGTGGGATTCTTCAGAATCAAAAAATTCTCATTCAGTGAGCTCATCCTTTTCTTTCCTTTCAGCATTTAAGGCAGTTTCTTTTGCATAGGTATTGTGTTTACTAATCCTCATTTCATAGGTAGTCAAAGTGCCTTGTAAGATGTGAAGGGTAAGTTGGGCAAAGTGTTTCTTCTCTTCCAGAGTAGAGACCTTTAATTCAAATTTCCTTGGTAAGGTTCTGATGAACTTAGTTACAACATCAAAATCCTTAACTTCTTCTCCCAGACCCTTCATGGCATTGACAATTTCATCAACTCTCAAAAATTATTCAACTACTTTTTCATCATCCCTCATTTTTATATCTTCAAACTGGTGTTTTAGAGTGAGGACTTTAGACTCTTTTACCTTTTCATTTCCTGGATATATAGGTTCAATTTTAACCCTGATTTCCCTAGTAGAGCTATAGTGCATGACTTTTATAAATACATCTTTAGTCAGTGCACATAGGAGAGCATGTTTTTCTCTTGCATTGGTTTCATATCTTTTATTTTCATCAGAAGTAGTAGGCAGAGTAGCCAGTATAGTTTACCCAATCAATACTATGTTCCAGACATCGAGGTCAATAGAATTTAAATAAGTCTCCATTCTGATTTTCTAGAATACATAATTAGTTCCATCAAATAATGGAGCTCTAGTCATGGATGTGCCTTCATGAGCTTGAGACATTTTGAATAGACTCCAAGGCCAGAATCAATCCTAGGTTGGAAAGAACTATCAGAGGACCCTAGGCTCTGATACCAATTGTTGGAGTGAAAAGACACTGAGAGGGGGGGTGAATCAGTGTTATTAACCATTTTTAAAATTTTAGCGAAACTGAAATAAGCCAAATGTATGCTCTCATTTATCAATGATAAACTCATTCATGTATTGAATGCAATCACATAAACTAAAATAAGAATAGTGAAACATATAATTTTAAAGCATTAAAGCACTAAATCAAATGAACCACAAATACTCAAATAGACACAACATATGTCAAGTGGAAAACCCTCCTGGGGTAGAAAAACCACTCCTTAACCTGCTGCCTTTTTCAAGCTTTCATTTCAATAATCATTTTTGACAATGCCTCATAGGCTGATTTCTGAGCACCGACTCAAGGAGAACCAACCCCTCTTTTTAGAGATAGCAATCTCAAGTAGCACCAACCCCTTTTTTTTCCAGTAGAGCATACAATGATACAAAGGATCTCTATGTTTCCATAATTTGTATCAAGTGCCTCTTGACAGACAATGTTTAGAGTTCTCAAATGTCAAAAATGACACTTCAGAATTCCACCCATTATCAAGCCTTAAGACAACTTGAGGAAATATCTCATAAAATTTGATTTCTCAATCTCAATACAGCTTCTCATCAATACCTTTCCAATGATGTCTTCTCACTCTGGTTTTCACACACTGTTTCATACATTTTCCATGATACTTTTCAAAATAGTTTACTCTTTATTTTTTAATTATTTTTACAGCAAAAAGTAATAAACCTATATCTCATATAATTTTTCATAGTACTGCACTACTTTTCTCTTTTTGTTTTTTAGTCATGTTAAAGCCTTAATCTCTCTGTTTTCTTCAAATTGCATAATTCATCATTACACACATTTTTCGGTTACAACAGTACGTTTTGTTTCAAAAAAAAATAGAGGTGATCATCAGGTTACCACATTCCAATCGAGCAACATAGCCAGATATTTCAGTATTACTATGGGAAAGATCTACAAGGAGAAATTATTCTGACAAGAATACCCAAGCAGGATGCAAAATTAGAAAAGTGGTTGAATACCCAAGGTTCACTTCTCAAGTAGCCTGCACAAGCAGTCCTAAAATAAAAAAATCTTAAAAATTAGATATTCCATCAACAATAGCCACTGAAATAGCTGCAACTATAAAGTAACTGAAACCCCAAAAAGTAATGTAACCAAAATCTCAAAAATATGCAGCCAAGAACAGTTATCAACGACATCTAGGAGAAAAACTAAGAAAATTTGCAGGTTTCATGATTACCCGTAAGCTAGTAAACATCAACCCTTAAATCAGTTATGATAATCTATTATGAGATACAATTATGAGCATGTGAAATCGACATGCAAAGATTCTAAACACAAACAACTGAACCCATTTTACCATTACCAAAAAGAAGCCAACACATGTCTTCAACATTTTGTGCCAGAAGAAGAAAATGGTTCTACAAAGTAATTAAAGGAAGAATACTCGTGAAGACCAAAAATGAATTTTCCATGAGCAATTTACCAAACCTGCAAAGTAGTTGAGCAGCCCGAGTTTCTTCCTCATTACGAACTCTTACCCAATGATAGGAGCCAATCAGAAGAAATGACCATTGTAATGGTCTTACAAAAATTCCCATACACTGTCCAAGGTCAGAAACCCAACAACATACACAGTGAAATGGCTGTGAGAAAATCTCAAGAGTGGCGGCCAAAATAGGGTTCCAAACCCTCAAACAATGAAGCGACAAAGTTTTCCCTAAACTTTCCAAACAAAACTCTTTACAAAATGTGATGGAGTTTGAAGTCCGAAAGGACTGTCTTAGAGATTTAAAACTCATTATTCCTTTTGAAGTCTGCGGCTAGAGCAAAGACAATCATATCAACCAAAATTCTCACAAATCATTAACTAATTGCCAAGTAAAATGTCGACCAAGTGATGCCTTAACAAATATTATGATATGACCATTTTACCTATCAAATGTCGATTGCTTAAGGCATGTTTGATTCCAAATAATCAAAGGGAAGTCACATGCAATGTGACATAATAAATTAATCAAAAACTTTATACCTGTTGTCGGTCTTGAGGCCTAATTAATTATCAACCAATAGACCCGATCTAATATGCAAAATAAAAAATAATTTGTTTACCTTTACCCAAAGCCGATTGCCACCTTATAATATCCAATTCCAAATAATTTCCAAATCCTTGTGAAGTGTATTAAAGGCTAATATCATGCTAAGTTCACAATGCCATTCCACATACCATAAACCATATGCCAAATACCATAAACCATTATCAGTTGATTAAGGAAACCCAATAGGGTTTTCTTAAAACTGAAAAACAAGTTGCATCTTATAAACCCAAGCATCAAGAACCAGAGATCATCACCTGAATGCGGATAGAGTAAGATTACTTTGAATATGATCAAAAACCATTAACAACTTCATGATGCTAGAAACTGATCAAACCACAACATATCAACCTATAGAACACTGAGCATGCCAATATCATATAATCAAGTGAATTACTCTAGCACTAATTGTTAAACCAGAAACATGTCACCTAATCAATGGAACATAAACCTGTAACCAAGATTTGCACATGGATTCAAAAGATCAGTTCCACCAAAGATAATATCAAAAATGAAGTAAACATGCCAAACAAAAATGATGCAAATCAACTGAGTAAACAACCAACAAGATGCCAAAGTATAACACATATTATCATCAAGGACAAATTAGCACAAGAGAGATTCACAACTTCAACAACTCCATGGTCCATCATGCCCCCAACATCACCAAGGCTATCTCGTGTCAACAACTGAAAATGAAACAATATCTCATGTATCATGTTGATATAAAGACCAAGAGGGGATAATGGAACATAAGGTGAAATAAGAGAGGGTAATGGGATGGGAATAGAAGGGTGATGTAGAGAGGGGGCTCAAACTCTTTTAAAGTGAAAAATTGCATTCAAGAGGCATCTAACAATATTGAAATGGCCTATTAGATTAATCCAAACAATCCTAAAAGCTTGACAACAATCAGGAGTGTAATTTCTCACCTTCACCCATGTAACCTAGTAGTAGTGCAAACTCAATTTTTGGCCTTTAACTCCCATGCTTTCCAAAACACTTGACAATCAAAAGGTTGATTTAGATACCCATTTCAGAGTTAGAAAACACATTTCTTAACCAAATACAAGTCTTTTGGACCAATCCCTTGAAATTAGACCCTCAATGTTGCCATATGCCATGAATTAGGCCAGATTTACAAAGCTACATACCTTTAAACTTAACACAGACCCCTGAAACCTTGGGGAAAAATTTCCTATGCCCTCAAACCTCTAAAACCACAATCAACACCCAATGTTGACACATCCTACATAGCAAACTCCAAAACCCTCAATTTCATGCCAAGTCAAGAGGGTTTATTCAAAGTCCCACTTGCACAACCTCGCAGACCATCCCACCAACTCAAACATGTATATTCTGACCCCAATATGCTCAAAATTTGGAAAAAAACTCCACACTCTCATTGATCTCCACAAACCCTAGACCCAAGGCTCCATCTTCATGTGTTTTTCTTCACAAAACTCATCAAGACAATAGGTTTATCTCCTTATTTACCTCTCCATGACTCTAATAATGCAACCTACAACCTACTTAGACTCCCTAGGTCCCATTACACTAGTTACAATAGGTACTATCAGTGTAAGGGCACTTAAATCATGATTTTGATTACAAAACCCTCAAACAATATGTCCTCAGCCTATCACAGGAAAACAAGGATATTTACCACAAATCACAATGGATCTCACTAAAACCTATTCAAAAATATTTTTAAACCCTTCCACCACAAATTTAAATTATTTACATGGCACAATAAAATTGTACGGGCTCATACAGGCCTGCAAATGACAAGAAAACTCAAAAATTTGATGAAAAACAGAGATATTCTTATTGTCAATGCTTCAAACTTCAAGACAACGTTACAAAATAAGTTTTCATGCCTTTTTAAAGTCTTATCCTCATCAAACCAATTCCTAACTACCTTACAACTAATTTTTAAACCTCTCATGACCATTGCATTACAAATCTATTGCATTTATGCAACTCACAAATTTGGCACTTTAAAGTTTTGACTCTTTATTGTTTCCTAGACCCTCTTAAACACCTAATATATTAAATATACTCTAATGAGACCTTATTAAACTAAAAAATCATGGCTTACTCAAGAAAACATCATCCTATCTACCTTGACACCCCTTGTCAACTTTGACAATTCCTTCCACATGATTTTCAAAACTTACAAGATGAATACAAAAGCCCCTCAAAGTTGATCAATTACAATAGAATGGTTGCATTGGAACTTATTAAGACTCAAGAACTAAACTCAAACATCCTAACATACCTTTCCTATCATACACTTAATTAAGAAACATAGAAAAGAGTGGTGCCCCTGCACCAAAGGGATTAATGGAACATAGGATGGACTAGTATAGATTGATGGGATGGGCTAGGATGGGATAAAAAAATATAAGGTGGAAAATTAGAGGTTAATGGGATGTGATTATTAGGGAATAATTCAACATAGGGTGAATTAGGAGGTGTCTATGGTTTGACTATAGTACACAAAGTGCAAACTTGACCTGTGTGTAGAAATAATAGAGAAGAGTTATCTAGGATGAAACGTGGATAAATATGGTATAACATGGGATGATATTGTTAGAGTAAAGGTTTTAATTTAATTATGTTGATTAAGTTACATTTATTCCCTTCTTAAGATTTCACATTAGTTTGCATAAAGTGACATTTACTAACTATATTAATTATTAAATGTTTTCCTATTAGGGCTTCTATTAGGGTTTTTCCTATTAGGGTTTTATTAGGGTTTGCATGATCTCCTTTTTAAAAGGATTGATCTCGTTATATTTCATATCAATTCATTCTCTCATTCTCTCTGATATATACATTTTTCAGTTTTCAAAGAACCCTTGCTTGTTTGTCTCCATCTCTTCTTTTGTGACAGGTTATTTGCATGCAGGTGATCTTTGGGGTTTGTGGTGTTGTATTTTCTCAGCTCCTACATGGTATCAGAGCTCTTATGAAGTTGTATTTTCTCAACTCCTACATGGTATCAAAGCTCCAGACTTGCTACTTCCTATTCTTGTTTTGAATATTTTTGGAGCTTCAAGGGTTTGGGGTTTGTTTTTTTTTATTCAGGGCATACCTGCAATTTTGAAGCATTTTCAGCTCAAGCGGACCTTGCCATTGTGTCCACAACGGTCCAAAACCCTAAATCGACTGTTCATTCGTCCATTTTGGACAAAGTCGAATTTTGGAGCAATTTTTTTTTGCAAGTACGGCCATTCAGCCATCGTCTGCACGCAGATCCGTGCAAAATACCTGGTAAAAAAATTTAATTTTTTTCAGCATATTGTTCGTCCACATTTTTCGAAAGAAAAAAAAAAAAATTTGTAATGTTTTTTTTTTTTTTAATCAAAAAAATCAAATAAAAAAAGGGGCCGAATGTTTTTTAAGCCTTTTAAAGGCTTGCGGTACCTTGCGCAAGTCCATACCTGCGCAGACCTGCGTAGGGCCGTATCTGCGCAATCCCCTACGTAGTGTCTCATGCCCTAATGGGGTGCAGTGGGGGTGGGCCCACGTGCCTCCCCCACCAATGTTTTTTTTATTAAAAAAAATATTTTTTTCATAAAATAAGTCCAATCGCACTTTTACGGTGACGGTTGTTTGGCCATCAAATTTAAGCTCGTGATTTCACTGCGACAGCCGTATGACTGTCAAATTTAACCCAGCGCTAACTTTTTTTCATCTTTGGAGCTATTTTCTTCCAGAGGTCGTAGCTTGGGCATACGATATCGTTTTTTGACAAACGAGATATCATCGAAAAGCTGGTCTTCTCAACTTTCCAGTGGTGTAGGTTTCATCACTTCATTTTTTTTTTATGCATTATACAGTCAATTTTTTGGCTGTCCTTCATGTATTTCCAGCTTTTGTCCTTTTTTGGATATTTTGAGCATCATTTGTAAGCAATATCTTTTATGTAAACGCACTGAGATAAAGTGCCACACTATTGTACATGCATTTTTTGGGGATTTTGCACATAAGATTGTGCCATATTTTGTACTCGCACTGTTTTATAAAGTGCCATGAGGGGTTGTGTAGTTTGCCTTTGTTTTGTCATCACACCTTTGTCCGATGAGTGTCCCTCCACGACGACAGTGAATCCATATGATTCTAGCCTCATGCATGTGTGATTTGTTTTGCACACCACTTTTTCAGTTGCAGGTGATTTCTTGTGCACTTTCAGATGTTGTTTCTTCTTCCTCATGCACTACAGGGTGTTACACATCATTTCAGTGGATCTGTCAGGCTCTCCCAGTTCAGCATTATAGGGGGGTATTATACTATTCGTGCTAATTCTTCCTTGGTTTCACCTTGGAAGGGATCTTCTATCTTCAGCGGAGGTTCTTCAACACCATAGCAGTCATGTTTTGATAGTTGTTTGTAGTTTCTTCTGCTTCAGTGATGTTCTTCTTGGCTTTCTACATCTTTTTTTGGAGTAGAGTTTTTTCCCATGAGGTTTTCTCTATTTCTCCATTTTTACAGAGATTTGGTTGTATTTGAGTACCTGATCTGGCCTAGTTGTCGGGACCCATGTTTGCCTTCCTGCATTGTAGTTACCTTTGCTTTCTTGCATTTGTTTGTAGCTGCACTCTTGCTCATCTTAAGGGGGGGTGTTAGAGTAAAGGTTTTAACTTAATTATGTTGATTAAGTTACCTTTATTCCCTTCTTAAGATTTCACGTTAGTTTGCATAAAGTGGCATTTAATAATTATATTAATTATTAAATGTTTTTCTATTAGGGCTTCTATTAAGGTTTTATTAGGGTTTGCATGATGTCTTTTTTATAAAGATTGATCCCATTGTATTTCATATCAATTCATTCTCTCTAATATATGCATTTTCAGTTTTCAGAGAACCCTTGCTTGTTTGTCTCCATCTCTTCTTTTGTGACAGGTTATTTGCATGCAAGTGATCTTCGGAGTTTGTGGTGTTGTATTTTCTCAACTCCTACAGATATAAAGGAACATAGGGTGGAACGTAGGGGATCATGGAACATCTAGGTTGAAATAATAATGGGTATAATAAGATGGGATTAGAAGGACATAATGACACATAGCATGGACTAGAAAATCTTAGTGGGATAGGCTAGGAGGGGATCATGAAAAATAGGGTGAACTATTAAATATTAATGGGATGGTATTAGGAAGGAATAAAGGAACAAAAAGTGAATTAGGAGAAGATAATGTGACACAATCAAGGAATACAAATTCAATGTTTGTGTTTCTCATCAATTTTCTAGATTTGTATACACAAAATTATGAAAACTAGCTAACATTGTTTTACAACACCATTAATTAATAAAGACTACCTAAGTGTAAGTTGTTTGTGGAAATGAATTGCGAGGTGTGGAGGTCGAAGGTCCACTAGGAAACTGTTTGAAATTCAAAGCATGTTATGAGACAAACATTCAAATATAACATTCAATTGTTCAAATGCAATAATAATATTTTTAATACTAGTTGCATACCTGTGGAATCATCATCGAGAACAAATAAAGGTCTATAGGAATGGATCACATCTCATGAACAATCCGACCTTGAAATTATACGTACAAATAGCACCACAAGTGCCACAATGGTGGGGTGGAGTTCAGGGCCTACACGTCTCCTCCACACTAGGCTCTACTAGAGGACTCACACATTGTAAAATGGTCTGGGTGAGTGAGTCAATCGACTTTAGCATGTCCACCTCTACATTGTCCTTAACAATGGAAGGAACAAGGACATGCTCCACCATGGTTTTGGCTAAGGCTCTTGGTGCTAACTATAGATTACATCGTGCAATAGGTCTATCATGTGTGGAGCTCCCACCTCTACCCTGAAAGTCTAAGATGTCAAAATAGTTTAGAATTTTATTGAGGACAAACTTGCAATAGAGTTTCCTCAAAAATTATTGCAGCACCTCATGGTTATTGCATGGAGGTTGGTCAAATACCATCCACCACTACTCCCAATTTTTTTTAATTAACTCATGGTGGCACCAATGGATGGGGAACCTCCTACATGCATGAGACAAAGGTTCATTGGTTCTCGGGTCTATACATAGGGCACACAAGCCAAATTTGCTATTTTTTTATTTTTTTACATCTACATATGAAAAACTAGTAGCATAAAATTATCTCATCTCATGCCTCTTATTTGACCAAAAAATTATTTTCTCACTCATTTCTCCTACATGAGTTACAATTGATTTCAATGATTCAGTAATCCCTCTCCTATAAGGGTGGGTTTCGACATGCTCGGTTAATCATCCAATTAATTGTTGAATGTCTCTTTTATTGTTTTCAATTTGATTTTGAATATTTTCTAGTGTTCCTTGAGGATGTGTATGAATTGATGGAGGGGTTTCAGGTTCTTCTTGTATAGGAGGCTCTTCATGAGGGGGTGATTGTGAGTCCTCAATGTTTTGAAGTTGAGATTCATTCCCTAAGTATTAGAACAAAGTTTTATTATAAAAACCTATTTAAATTTTCATTCTAAATCAAATTCTAAATAAATAGAATAAAAATACATACCTCTTTGATGTGTTGGCAACATCCTTGTGGAAAATGGCAAGCTAAGGATGCAAACAATGGATGAGATATAGCGAGCGTGAATTACAAACCTAAAATCCTCTTTCTCAAGTCATGGGTTGAAGAGAAATGAGGGTTTGAAACCCGATTTTTGGCTTTTATGTCTACTTTACCATTTGGTGCATGCGAAATGGCTTATTTCGGGGCTTTTTTTGGACGTTTTTTCAATTTGTCACCTTTGTTGTGTCACAGATAGTGCACTTACCCTTTATTTGACTCAAACTACACCTAATATCATGAATTTCATATGCATTGTTGTAATATTTCAAGTTGATCCTAAGGAATCTCATGTGACAGTTGTGAAGAAGATTTTTAGGTACTTGAAGGGGACAATTGATTTTGGCCTATGGTATCCTAAAGAAGATGACCTTACTATGATTACTTTTACTAATGTTGATTGGGAAGGATATTTGAATGACATAAAGAGTACTAGTGGTGGTGCATTTTTCTTGGGAAATAAGTTGATTTCATCATTAAGTAAGAAGCAGCATGCCATTTCTTTATCTACTACAGAGGCAAAATACATTGTTGTTGCTAAAAATTATACTCAAGTATTGTGGATGAAGTAGATGTTGAAAGATATAAAAGTTGTGTATGATGAACCTATTGCTATACTCTTTGATAATTCAAGTTCAATTAAAATTTCTAAGAATCTGGTGTTGCATTCAAAAAACAAGCATATATCTATCAAGTTTCTCTTTCTGAGAGAGAAGGTGAGTGAAAAGGAAGTCAGATTGGAGTATGTGCCCACTAAGAAAAAAATTGTAGGAGTTGAGAAAATACAACTTCACAAACCCCGAAGATCACCTGCATGCAAATAACCTGTCACAAAAGAAGAGATGGAGACAAACAAGCAAGGGTTCTCTGAAAACTGAAAATGTATATATCAGAGAGAATGAGAGAATGAATTGATATGAAATACAATGGGATCAATCCTTATAAAAAGGAGATCATGCAAACCCTAATAAAACCCTTATAGAAGCCCTAATAGGAAAATATTTAATAATTAATATAATTATTAAATGCCACTTTATGCAAACTAACGTGAAATATTAAGAAGGGAATAAAGGTAACTTAATCAACATAATTAAGGTAAGACTTTTACTCTAACACCCCCCCTTAAGATGAGCAACAGTGCAGCTACAAAAAAATGCAAGAAAGCAAAGGTAACTACAATGCAAGAAGGCAAACATGGGTCCCGGCAACTAGGCCAGATCAGGTACCCAAATACAACCAAATCTCTGTAAAATGGAGAAATAGAGAAAACCTCATGGAAAAAAAGCTCTACTCCAAAAAGAGATGCAGAAGGCCAAAAAGAAGAACATCATTGAAGCAAAAGAAGCTGCAAACAACTGTCGAAAGATGACTGCTATGGTGTTGAAGAACCTCCGCTGAAGATAGAAGATCCCTTCCAAGGCGAAACCAAGGAAGAATTAGCACGAACAATATAATAACCCCCCCATAATGCTGAACTGTGAGAGCCTGACAGATCCATTGAAATGATGTGAAACACCCTGTAGTGCATGAAGGAGAAGAAACATCTGAAAGTGCGTAAGATAGCACCTGCAATTGAAAAAGTGGTGTGCAAAACAAAGCACACATGCATGAGGTTGGAATCATATGAATCCATTGTCGCCATGGAGGGACACTCACCAGATAAAGGTGTGATGGAAAACAAAGGCAAACTACACAACGCCCAATGGTATGGATTCACTGTCGTCGTGGAGGGATACTCATCGGACAAAGATGTGATGGCAAAACAAAGGAAAACTACACAACCCCTCATGACACTTTATAATAATAGTGCGAGTACAAAATATGGCACAACCTTATGTGCAAAATCTCCAAAAAAAAAGTACAATAGTGTGGCACTTTATCTCAGTGCATTTACATAAAAGATTGCTTACAAATGATGTTAAAAATTGCCCAAAAAACACAAAGCTGGAAAAACATGAAGAACAGCCACAAAACTGGCTATAGAATGCACCAAAAAAAATGAAGTGATGAGACCCACACCACTGGAAAGTTGACAGAACCAGCTTTCCAAAAACATGCAAAACATGCATAAATTAAGGACAAAATGCAAACTTACTGCATGAAAACAAAAAATAGTGCATGCACAAAGCAATGTTCACATATGCCTCCATGATGGAAAATAACTTCAAATTTGTGTAGATGAACAAATCTGAAAAAATGGCCTACACCAGTATGAAGTGCTCGAAACTAGCTTTCCGTCAATATCTCATTTGCCAAAAACAGACACCGTGGCCAAAAGTTGTGAATTTTTCAAAAAACTAAATTTAGCTTGTAGGAAACGAATTTTCTAGCAAAAAATGTTTATTTCTAACTTGATTTTTGGAAAAACTACTCACTCTTTGTAGACAAATATAAAAACCCAAAAATATTTTGATGCTAGAAACAAAACCCAAAAATCACTTCTTAATCCAACAAGCAAAATATGAGAAACTAATTTTTTTTACTTTCAGCCAAGAGAAAAATGATGCGTGCCATTTTTTCAATAGTGATTTTCTCTAGATCTGTACAAGATATGCAAAATCCAAAAGATACCCAGTTCAGATTTCGACGCTGGCTACAAAACCCAAAAATTGTTTTTCCTACAAATGAGTTAAAACTGGATTTTTGAAGCAAAAATATGACGGCTCCAATAAAAAACAGCTTGCAACAAACCCTTGTAGCTCCAAAAATCTTCAAAACAAGAATAGGAAGCAGTAGGTGTGGAGCACTGATACCATGTAGGAGTTGAGAAAATAGAACTTCACAAACCCCGAAGATCACCTGCATGCAAATAACTTATCACAAAAGAAGAGATGGAGACAAACAAGCAAAGGTTCTCTGAAAATTGAAAAATGTATATATCAGAGAGAATGAGAGAATGAATTGATATGAAATACAATGAGATCAATCCTTATAAAAAAGAGATCATGCAAACCCTAATAAAACTCTAATAGGAAAAGCCCTAATAGAAGCCCTAATAGGATAACATTTAATAATTAATATAATTATTAAATGTCACTTTATGCAAACTAACGTGAAATCTTAAGAAGGGAATAAAGGTAACTTAATCAACATAATTAAGTTAAGACTTTTACTCTAACAAAAATTGTAGATATTTTTACCAAGCCCTTGTCTAAGGATACTTTTGAGTATCTTAGAGGGAATCTAGGGGTGATTACCCCTCCTAATCAAAATTAAGATGCAATGACTTGCATCATTTTGTTCATTTCATAGTCATATCTTGTGATCTGGATTGATGTTATGGTGGTTGCTACTCAGGGGGAGTAGTTAGATGTTTAGAAATATGGTTCAAAGCTTGTGTGGAGAAATATAAGGTGTACCTTTTTAATTGATGTCAAAGGGGGAGAAGATTCTTGTGAAAAATTGTGAAAGAGTTAAGGAGAAAAGAGTCAAAATCTAAGGAGGAGCAAGTTCTAAGAGAAAGTATTGTTGATGGTTTTTTTCAATTATGTGTTTCCATCAATGCTAAAGGGGGAGTTTATTGGATATTGCTGATATGTGGTTTTCATTTATGTCAACACTATTTCCATTAATGTCTTTAAGGTTGTATATGTCAAGGATATTGAGAAAATTGTAATAAAATAAGTTGCAGGTTGTCGATGATGTAGTGAAGTTAAATATGATGGATAGTTTAGTATATTGATGTTAAGAAGTTGTGGATTAAAGGGTTTGTTAACAAGTATATCTAGTTTATCCACATGAAGTTTCAGAGGTTCGCATGAAGATTTTATTAAGCTATGAGTATCAGTGTTCTGACAGTTGTTTTATAGCTTTAGTTGGTGTTCCTAAAAGAAGATGATGTGATTTTAGTAATTTGAGTTGTTGCAGTGGTGATTCATGATGTTTGTGGATATTTCTAGATCATGCTCTATCTGTGTTGTTGGTCTGCATTGATTTTTTGTGCTCGTGATTGGTGATTTTCTTCTGAGTTCATGTTTTTCGTGATCATGGCTGAGAGGGTGATTGTAGCGTGTTGCAGATCTTTGAGGCATAATTTATTAAGGTATTTCATGTTTGAGACATTTTGTTTTGGGTCCTTACTATGTTTTGGCCAACATTGTTTGGTCTTCATTGATAAATTGTTTATTGATTTAGGCCGACATTTTGTACACATTTCATTTTTTTTTGGGCCAACATGTAGTTGATGTTATCATTAGTTGCGGATATTTATGATCGATTATTTATACCATTTGATGGTAAGTTGTGTGATGTATTCTATGTGTGAATAATGTTCTAATCTTTTGAACGTAGAAGTAAAGTGTGAAGAAGAGTGAGAAGAAGAAAGTGTGTGTGTGCTTAACCAGAACTATAATTAGGCATTAGAAGATTCTATTTTCTCAATTCAAAATCTTTTGGATTTAATCTAAATGTGACTATAAGATAGTGATTCTTCCTTTGGGCAGTGATCCTTTTGTATTTGAGCAATGAGCTCTAGGCAGTGTGCCTGAATGCATGTGCATTCCTCATTTATAATACTTTTAACATAGTATAATCTTGTGGACTAACCTCCACCGTGGTTTTTCCCCTAATAGGGTTTCCATGTAAAAAAATATTGGTGTTATGTGTTTTTTTGATGTGATGATGGCTCATGCTTTCATTTTTATTCATTAGATATGAGAATAAGTTTAATAAGAATAATTTTTATGACAATTGATTCAACCCTGCCTCTCAGTTGTTTTCCCTTGTGTTGCCAAAACACAAATAGTAACATAATGTCTCAATATTTAGTGTGACTTCATTAGTATAATAAAACACCATAATTAATTAAAGGAGATTGTGATCACATATCACAATGTATTAAGATATTTAAATTAGTAATGGCCATATTAAGAGATGTTGGGATAAAGATATAAAAGAATATATAGTGTGGAAAATAAATCTCTATTCAAGGATTTAGAATTTAAAAGAATGGGAGAAAAATGTTTACAAAATCTTATATAAAATTATATCAATTGATAATTCAATAGAATATCAATTGTAAATAAGATTTGAAACATGGATGAATGGAAATACAACTTACCAATCAAGGGAGGGTAGAGTGAGTAATATATAACCAAGTAACACCAAACCCTAAAAGAATGATATACCAAATAATTAGAATAATTTAGTCAAAATAAATCTAAAAAAGATAAAATTAGAATTACATAAACATGATTTTGAAGTAGGGTAAAGGATGTCAAATTCACCAAAATAAAAATAAATAGCATACCTTCACTAATTGGCTTAATTAGATACATAATTATTGGCACACACCAATTTAGATTAGTTTTATATTTTGAAGTGTTAATCGATAAGATTAAATAATATCAAATAACATGTAAAATCATACAATATGTAATAATAAATAAACATATAGAATGCCTAAAATTATAATGGGAGTATGTGTGGAAATGGATGAAGGAAATGAGATCTATAATCGTTAGAATCTAGAGATTCTATACATAGCCGTGCAAGTGGATCAAAATTTTATAAAATCCTCTTTACTTTGTGTTGGTTGTATTTCAACATTCTAGATCGAAATTGTGCATGTGAACTTGGTTAGTATACATGAACTTGAACTTTGATGGTGTCTAGACTTTTCCATGTGAATTAAAAAATAGGTTTTATAGAGAATGATAATTTTTGTCACTCTCCCAAGGTTTTTTGTCAAGATAATTGTATCTAAAAAAATACTTTAATAAACAACAAGCTTTAGACATACACATAAGTTATAGAATGGTTTTTAGGTGATTGGCATGCACTAGGATGTGTGTGTGATATGATACGATACATGCAAATAAATGGTTGTTCTTGAATGTAATTTGTATTGAGAGGGTCTTGAAATAT
This sequence comes from Sequoiadendron giganteum, assembly GCA_007115665.2. Taxonomy (NCBI): domain Eukaryota; kingdom Viridiplantae; phylum Streptophyta; class Pinopsida; order Cupressales; family Cupressaceae; genus Sequoiadendron; species Sequoiadendron giganteum. The sequence goes on along the minus strand of CM021108.1, from coordinate 240,556,023 downwards.
TCTTTAGATGGTGGATGATTTGATGATTTGAACTTAATGCAACATAAATGTTTGTTTGAAAATTTGATAATAATTCTTCGCTTCCCTCTCCTCTGCCTATGTTTTGAACTTCTTGCACACATGGTGGACTCTACCCTCGGGGTACCCATGGTCCCCCTCTATCCCCTCCTGACCTGAGAATCACCTTTTCACATGCAGAATCATGTCCCTCAGGGGCCACTCCTGTTGGGTCAGTGCCTTTATCTACGAGTCTTTCGAAGACTCTTTAGATTCTAGTTGTATCTACTAAAATTGTGGCGGTGGTGGAGACTCTTCTGAAAACTTTAGGTTGGAAGGATGTGCTAACCAATGGAAAACAAAACTCTTCTCCTGTTCCTCCTCCCTCTAAGGAAGTCACTGCTTCTGGGACAAATTTTTCCATTCTTGGTTCTGTCTGTGATAGGATTCTCTCCTCCATGGAGAAAGCGGTTGTGAGTCATTTTCTTTCCTTTTGTCCTTCTATGGATATGTTTTGGAAGTGGGTTCTTGTGAAATGGTGTCTTAAGGGGATCATGGAGATCTGTGTTATGGTTGGTGGTCTCTTCCTCTTCAATTTTATGGTTGTGGAGGATATGGTGATGATCTTATCCATTGGACCCTGGGTGTATGGAAATCATATAGCCTGGCTTTGTGTCACTAGAAATCGGGGTTTGACCCTACTATGGATTTAAATAAATCAGCCCCAATCTAGGTTCGGCTATTTGGTTTACCCCTCAAGTATTGGTATGAAGCCATCTTCAAAAGCATTGGGGACTCTATGGGTCAAATTGCTACTACAGATTCCATCACCAAATCAAAATCTAGGTTAGTCTTTGCTCAATTTTTTGTTAACATCTATGTGGATAAGACTCTTCCTAACATGGTTAAGTTGTTCTCTAAGTTTGGCAACTCGACCCAACTAGTGTGCTACAAAAATGTTGTTGCTTATTATTAGAAGTGTGCTAAACCTAGCCACCTTATTTCTGACTGAAAATCCTCCTTTAATCAGGAGCCTAATGTGGGTAGTACTTTGGAGAATCCTTGGCCTCCTATGGAGAATATTTCATCAACAAAAGGTATCCCTCTGGCCAAGTCTCTGGGTGTTTCACCCTCTTCTGGTGATTCCTCGACTGGCCTGGTCGACCCTAGAGTGAATCTTTCCACTCTAATTTTGAATGAGTATACTGTTAAACCCTAGGATGTCCAGTTGACCCCTGACATCAGTTCAAGTTTGGATAAGGTTGTTGTTGGTGGGTTCTGCTAAGAAAAGTGAAATAATGGGTGAGGAAGGTGAGATATGGGAAGATGAGAGAATTGGTGTTGTTGATGAATCTATAGAGAATGTGGAGGGCTTTATTATAGATAAAACCGTAGAAGAAGAGATCTGGAAAACTCCGAAGAAAAGAGGGATGAAAAAGAAGGTGGATGTGGGAGGAGACTCTTAATTAGGCAGAACCAGAGGACTAGTTTAAGAGAGACTACAAATGAGATTGCTCTAGGTAAACAGAGGACATTGGATGTGTCCTCTAAGAAAGGTCAGAAATGAAAGTCATATCGTGGAATTTTCATGGCTCAATAGCTCCCACAAGAAGCTTGCTATGAAGAACTATGTTCTTGAACATAAGATTGGTGTGTGCCTATTACAAGAAATCGAAATGAAGAAGACAAATTTTGACAAGATAGCTAAGTTTATTTGGCCTAGTGCGTCCTACTTCTATAGTGATGTTGATGGATCATCGGGTGGTCTAGCAGTGCTTTGGAACCCCTCGAGATTTAAGGGCTCTAAAATTTTCCACTGCAAGAATTGTGTGGGAGTCTCTTTCTCCTATCTAGGTGAAACTTGGTCCATAATCATTTTTTATGCTCCTAACCAGAGGAACACTAGGAGTACTTTATGGAAGGATCTTACCATTAAGATTAAAAATAATATGGGCACCCATTGGATGGTGGTTGGGGATTTCAACTCTCCTCTCTACCCTTCGGAGAAAAGCGGTGGTCTAGTGGATTACTTTGATAGCATGTCTGACCTGGCCAACTTTTTGAGCTCTTCTAGACTAATTGATATTGATCTGTCCGGCCAAACCTTTACTTGGTCTAACAAGCACTTAGGAAAAAACCTGATTCAGGTTCAGTTGGATTGGTTCCTTTGTTCCTCCCAATGGACTAACATTTTAAGTGTCAATCTAAAAGCCCTACCCAGAACGGTGTCAGACCATAATACTCTATTGTTGACCTCTAATGTTAGTCTTGTTGTGGGTCCTATCATGTTCCGTTTCAAGATAATGTGGAACTCCCATCCTGATTTCAAGAATAAAATTGCAGAATGGTGGAACATCCTTTTTCATGGCTCCCCCATGTTCAGGATTTTCTTCAAACTCAAACATATTAAAAGCATGGTAAAAGGATAGAACAAGAGTGTTTTTGGTAATGTTTTAAAAAAACAAAAGATTGTAGAGGAGAATTTGAGAATTTTACAAAGAAAAATGGAGGAATGGGATGACAGTTAGTAGACTCACAACTAGGAAATGGAAAATAGGAGGGAATGGGAAGAAATTCTCAAAAAAGAGGAAATCTTTTGGAAGCATAAATCTAGGGTCCAATGATTGAAAGAGGGTGACAGGAACACCTCGGTCTTTCATGTGTCAGCCATCAAAAACAGGAAAAGGAATCAAATTTCTAAACTAACTGATATTATGGGTGAGGTGATATCTACTCCTGCCCAAATTGGCCTTTTGGTTGTTGATTACTTTTAGGAGGCCTACTCGGCTCCTGCTAAGATGCCCAACCCAACTATGGATAGTATTTTGTTAAATCACCTTCCGACCATCATCACCCATGAAAATAATCTTGGGATTCTCAGTGTTGTTACTTTGAAGGAGGTTCATCTAGCTACGTTCAATATGGGGGCTTTCAAAGCTCCGAGCCTTGATGGTTTTCCCCCTGCTTTCTTTCAGATCTTTTGGGATATTATGGGTGACGACCTTGTGTTGGTTGCTCATGATTTTTTCGAAACTGGAAAAATTCTCAAACAATTGAACCACACCTTTATTTCTATAATTCTTAAGATTGGTGAACCTCAATCTATGATTGATTTTTGGCCTATTAGCCCGTGCAATACCTTTTACAAAATCCTCTCCAAGATCTTAGTGAACCAAATCAAGCCCCTTCTTGATAAAATAATTAGCCCAACCCAAAAAGGATTTGTCCCTGGACGTCATATCCTTGATTCTACTTTGACCACTCATGAGATTCTTCATTCTATGGATAGATGTAACTATGCAGGGATGGCTCTCAAATTAAATATTTCAAAACCCTATGATAAAGTTATACGAGACTTCATCCCTAAAGTTTTGACCAAGTTTGGATTCAACTAGTCTATGGTTAAGCTCATAATGGAATGTGTTATTACTGTTAAGTACTCCGTTCTTGTCAATGGGGCCCCCTTTGGGTTCTTCTCTGCTGGTAGAGGGATTAGACAAGGTGACCCCTTCTCACCCTATCTTTTTATCATGATAGTCGATGTTTTGAGTAGAAAATTTGATATTTTTTTGTCAAAGGGTTCTATAATGGGAATCAAAGTTACCTCTACTTTGGATAGGATTGTGGTACAACACTTTGTGGATGATACTTTCCTCTTTGGGAAATCTTTAGTGGTTGAAGCTAGGAAATGGAAAAACTGCCTTAACAATTATGTTGTATGCTTTGGTCAATGCATTAACTATAATAAAAGAATGATTTACTTCTTTAATAGCACTCCTAACTTGCAAGCTAGGGTGACAACAGTGTTGGGTTTTTTGAGTGGGACTCTTCCTTCTATTTACCTTGGGCTCCTTCTCACTGCCAAGGAGGTCATCCCCAAATTTTGGAATTCAGTGCTTGAAAGAATCCAGACGAAACTTGCTGGATGGAAAGGCTCCATTCTAAGCCATGTAATTAAGTTTCAACTTCTCACTGCTGCTCTCCAAGGGATACCAATTTATTTTCTCTCTATTTTCAAGATACCCAAGTATATTACTAATAAATTCAAAAAAATTCAAAGTTCTCTAGTCTAGGACTGAGGACAAAAATAAATTTTCTCTAGTTAAATGGGAAAAGGTTTGTCATCCCAAAAAATGTGGTGGTCTTGGGATCAAGGATATTGTCAACACTAACAAGCACTTGATGGCCAAGGTGGGTTGGTATCAAATAAGGAATACTAAGGATTGGTGCAAAATCATGAATTCCAAATATCTTCAGAACAGGTCTTTGATCAGCTTCCTCTTTGAGGTTCACCCCCAAGGCTCCTTAGCCTAGAGGATCATTTGTAGCACACAAAGTCTTCTTAGAAGTGGGATTAAATGGAAGATAGGAAATGGTGATTGGATCAAGTTTTGGGAAGATTTGTGGTTAATTGATACCCCTCTTGCAAGTTCTGATTTCAAGAACCTCAAGAGGCTGGCCCATAGGTACTTTGGTATCCACATTAGGGATTATGTTTCTGGCCTCTAGGGGCTAGGGCATGGAAGGATTTATCTCTTTGTTTCCATATTTCATAGGACCTTTGTAACCTAGCTAGGTCTCTCCAAAATTTACTCTCTTACTAGGCTTCCCTCTTATGGTGGGGGAGATGAATTTTTTTGGGCCTTTGACAAACAGGGGGATTTGTTTGTTAAGTTGGTGTACAATCTGTTGACAACCTAAGGTGTTGCGGTTGATCCTTGGAAGAAGATATGGAACCGCCATATGATCCCTAAAATAAATTTCTTCTGGTGGGTTGCTTATCACAATAGGATCCTTACTCAGGATAATTGGAGGAAATGAAGATTCTATATCCCCAATAGATGTTTGGTATGTAAATGTTGTGAGGAAACAGTTGACCACTTATTGTTACACCGTTTGTTTGTTGTTGAAGTATGGGGTATGGATTTTGAAAGATTGGAAGTTCTTTGGACCATTTGTAAGGATATCAAATCCTTTATTTTGGACTGGTGTAGTCCTTATATTCACCCCTTTCCTAGAGAAATTTGGAACTAGAGATCCCTCCTATCATCGATTGGTGTTTGTGGAAGGAAAGGAACAACAAGATATTCAAGAATACTGAGAGGAGTCCTAGGGAGGTATTTTGTATTGGTTCTCGTCTTATTGAGGAAAACATCTCCCTCTTCAATGGGAAAATTTTGGAGAAGGGACCTTTTGAATATGAAATTATAATGGCAAAGGCTTGGCATCAGAAGTTAGATGCTAACTCTTTTGACAACTCCAAATCCCTAGCTAGGAAAAACACCAAATGGGAGCCTTTGGACAAAGGCTGGTTTAAACTTAATTTTGATGGGGTTGCAAAGGGCAGCCTGGGCAAAGCCAGTATAGGAGGGGTGATCAGACTCTAGGGGGGAACTTGTTGCTATTTTTGGGGGTGGAATTGGATTTCAATCTTCTATGGTCGCGGAGGAACGTGCACTACTCAAGGGCCTCCAAATTGTTATTTCTATGGGGATAAAGAACCTCCACATTGAAGGATACTCTAATTCCATTACCGATGTTGTGAACTTTGGCAGACTGATTGGATGGAGTACAAAGGATATTATGTTGGATATAAGGCTCTTTTTATCCAAGCTAAGGTTAAAAAAGTTGACACACATTTTTAGGGAGGGTAACCAAGTGGCGGATGCCTTGGCTAATTGTGGCATCTTTTGGAGTTGCTCTAAATTTTGGAGAAATATGGGGAATTTACTGCCAAGGATTCAAGACCTAATCTTGAAGGAAAAAAACACTCATTTAATATGATGACTTCAAATCTTCAATTTATGGGACCCATTTGGGGGTCCACATGGTTGTTCTTTGGGCTTGGTGGATAGGTACTAATGCTGAGGTGGCCTACAAGTGGAAAAATTCAAATTTTAGGGATAGTCACGTGGTAAATGGAGGTGGTTCTACTAAGGAATTTGACACGTACTCTATAATTATGAATCTAAAGGGTTGTATATTGCGATATCTCCTCATAGGGATTGTGTTAATTTATCATGTCATCCTTAAGCCCATGGATTTAAATTTCGATGTGATGACTCATTATGAGAGAAAGCTCCCTTTTATCTCTTTCACTCCTACTAATTTAACTCTGCATTTTAAACTTGCTTACCTTGAAATTACTAAATTTGGCCAAGCGGCCATCTTGCCTAGTTTTTTTGCAAAGACAATGTGGCCAATGAACCTTGCTCGCCCATCATATCTAGCTTAGTTAGCTGCAATCACCTTAAGATCCACATTAATGACATTGCTAAACTTATGATAGGTGATTTTCCTTTTCATGCGTGTGATTTGCACACTGTCATGATTAACCAACGATGCCTTATTTGCCTAAATATCTATCATGCAAAGAAAGCCTATTTCTTAGCCGGTTTTTCTAACATTTTACTTTTGGAAGTTATTTGGTTTCTTATGCAATTTAATATCATGGGTGGTGATCATGTTCAGACCGATCCTGATAATTACAGAGAATTCTGCAAAAATCTGTTGGTGTGGCACATTTATGTCTAGGGTGGCCTAGCTCCCCTCATGGAGAATCTTGTGGGCCATGACCCTAACCTGTCTCGCCAATTTGTGAATTCCTAGAAGGATCGAAGGGTGATGTTGGGTGGTATATATTTTGAATTCAGTGAAGAGGTGATTGTGCAAGCTACTGGGATGCAGTGCACTAGGAAAAAGTATTTGAAGCATACTCGGGCTCAAGACAATGACAGTAAGAAATATTTTTTCATGGGGAGTGAGGAGATGGTCTGCAACTAGTCGAGTTTTGAATAGGAGGCACTTTCACAACCCTAGGTCACAGGTGTGTTTGGCCCTCATGAAGTATGTGATGCTTGAAGGTAGATTTAAAACCTACTTTTTCTACCACTTCCCTCTGCTGAATCATCTTAGGCACAAAATTTTGCTTAGTTTTCCATTTTTTCTGCTTATGGACTTGGAAAATTCAATGGAAAAATGTAAAGAAATGGCTAGCCTTAAGCTGAATGGAATTCCTCCTTTGCCTCTCTAGCAAGGGCTTATCATGAGGCTCTATCATTTTCATCTGGCTTTATGTCCTCCTAGGGTCATTTATGTTGTCTGTGTGGAGGAGGTTGAACCCCTTGTTGTTGCTAACATCTCCCCAATTGAATCTAAAAGCCCTTCTCGAAAACCCCATGTGGATACTACCGAAAATCCCAAACCCAAACATGCTGCTAAAAAACTTAAAGGTAGTGCAGGTAATACGCAGACGAGCGTCGTGGCTAGTTTGTGTGAGCTCAAGGCCACTCTGGCCAAAATTGCTTATAGAGCCACTCCAAAGAAAAAGGGTGAAGATGATAAAAAAAGGTTTATTGGAGTCGATGGCGAAAGAGGACAGAGGGAAAAATATTGTGGCGAAGGATTCCAAAGGTGGTATGGTTGTGGAGGCAACAATTATGACAGGTGGGGAGACCACTATTCGAAGGTCCGAGAGGTTGGAAAAAATAACAAAAAATGGTAGATTGTTGTGGACTCAGAGAAGGAGCAAACAAACAGTAAAGAGTAAAAGGAGGAGGAGATGACTAAGGAGGAAGAGGAGGAAAATGTGGAAGGGCCCCATAAGATCCTTGACAGTAGTAATGTGTTGAAAGAGAACTCGACCTCTCAGTCTTCACACCCGCTGGAAGTTGAGCTTGGTGAGGACCTGAAGTTCACTGATGAGGGTGAGGAGCTTCGTGCACTGAAAGAGAAGATGGACAAGTTGGACAAAAGATCCAAAGGTTTGACCCGCTTCACTGTGTTCAGCTGGTTCATTTCGTCACCAACACTCTATCTGCGATGATTAAAGATGAGCTGGAGGGCAATAATTCTCAGGAGAATCAAGAGTGGGTTGGGGATGATGTCATGGACCTCTGGTCTAAAAATTGGGACAATGCCAGTTAGTTGTTGCCTAGGTTTTTATTTTTGTTGTCAGTTTGTGGTCGAAGTACTGTTATTTTGTTGTTTCTGTTCTTTTTGGCTAAGTTTTTTTGGTAATACCTGGACTTAATCTTTTTTGGCCCATGAGGCTCGTTGTGTAAAGGGTACAACACCCTGTAAATGCTACTTACTTTATCAAAAACGTAAATGTTTGTTTATACATAAACACAACTTTAAATTTTGAATATATTCATGCAAAGTTAGCTTAGGACCAAAGTTGATGATGGGACCAATCAACTAAATATTTGATTTTGATTTTATAAATAAAAATATCAAGATTGTTAGTGTGAAGACAACCTCACATGTGTAGACATGACTTAGATCACACAAACATGTTATATCAATAACCAAGATGGTTTAGATTGGTTAAATGCTCAAAATTATAGAGAACTTAATTGAACTGGGATTATATGAACATAAATATAAATATAATTAATAAGCATACAACTAAGTATAAGTGAAACAAAGTACACAAATCTAATTATATACAAAATATATCATTTATAACTACATAAATACAATATAATATTACTTCAAATTAAATACAAAATTAAATAAAAATATACATTAAAAATATATTTTTACCATTTCAATATTAATATTACATGTTATTCATAGTTCATTTTTATTAAGACCACTTTACTTCTTTAATAACTATTGTAACTTATCATTTTATTTTTTTAAACATAGCATTACAAAGCTTTTAAAAGTTAATACAAAAATCTACACACTTAGTTTTCAAATAATTAATTTAAAATTTATAAACGATAATTTTTATTCTAACACCTTTTCCTTTTCGTAAATAATTTGATGGCCTGCCCCGCATCATTTTAAGAACACACTATAAGTAATAATAAATAATAAATAATCAGGTTTTAGTGGGCCCACATTAAATGTTAACGTCACAGCAGCTGAAGAAGGATAAAAATGTTAGCCAAACATATTCGAAATAATCTGACGAGCTTGGAAAAAACAAAGTCGGACGTATAGCTTTATAAGATGCCAGCGTATGAAAATGAAATTGGAAGTGATTGCGGAGCCTAAAGCTTTTGTTTACATAGCCCCACATTTTTTATGTGTGCTTGCATTGTCAACGTCCATAATTTAATTCATTTTGATGCGTAACATATTATTGCGAGGATATATTTTAAAGTAAAATAAATAATCAAAATGAAAATTCAAAATGATATGTATATCATTGGTGATTGTGTAGTCTTTTTGTAATGCATGTATTGGTACTTGATTTTGTGCCTCATTTTTTAGGTAGATCGAACTTTAGTCTGGCAAAGAACCTTCTTTTTAGGTTTCTAGAATAAGAAGTTGGCTACAAACTTCATGCATTAAACTCAAGTTACGAAATTGATTTCTGAATTTTAGCATCTTGCAAAGTTTCTATGATTCAAATTGAGCCTCCAACTCTTATTTAAAGTGGATTCTACATGATTTGAACATAGAACTAGCATTATGATAATTGAGGGTGAGTTCGTAGAACATGGGAAAAATGATTAAAAAAAATCAAGTCAAGCGATAGAGAAAGTTTAGATAATTTATGATGAGTCCCTAGTTCTAGTTCCATTACTATCAAACAGGATCTATGGTTGTCATCAAGTTTTTATTAACTACTTGCAAACTTGTCACCATTACAAAGAAATCCCAAGAGACAACCATTTATCATGTTCTAACAAATAAATAATGGTTGTTGGTATTTATCACCACTCCTTAGAAAGTTCAACTTCTATATGTAATTTATGTTTATGGCATAAAACCATCATTTTTCCTAAAGAATTTTATTGTTAACTTCAACGTTTTACAATAGGAACATTTAAAATATTATTTTATTGTTCCACTTTGTCATAGGATTTTAAACTATTGATTATAAAAAATATTATACCCCTTGGAAATTTTAAATATGAGCAAGTTAAAAATCAAATTTTAATAGGGACAACTAACACTATCCCATCCCACAATTGAAGTGGGTTTATTATAATATTCAAACATTATTATGAAGGTTGCTTGAATTGATATTCCTTGTTTCTCTATCATGCCATTGCACGTTGTGCCAGGAGAATTCTCATCTAAAGTTGAAAATATACCATTTTTGGATGATTGTAGTTTAGAAGTCAAGTCTTTAAATATGATCTTAACTCATAAAGAAAGGAATCCACTTTGTATTTTCCTTTATCCACATGTAGTTTTGGAGTGAGAATACGTGTGCTCATCATCCATAATTTATTTAAGAGAGCCTTCATGTCCTATAAATGCTTGCAAAGGGAAGACAACACATGGATGGGGGACTATTACCATATTTTAAACATGAACCTACAATTTAAAAAAATAATGATTTCAACTTCTTACTCACCTACACAAGAGAATAACATCTAAGAATAGTTAAGATGGTTGGTAATGATGTTTAAGATTTGTAAAATGTTGTGAAATCAATTGTCACATTATCCCATGCTACAACTATAATTTCACAAACCATGTAAAAAATTTAAATTCTTAATCCATGTAAAAAAACCTTGGCCAAGGTTTAAAATTCCTTAATATGTGAAAAAACACCCAAAAAGCTATACAATGCCTAATTATGGAGGGTAAATAATTATCAAAGTGGAAAATTCTCTATAATTGATAGAAAATGTCCCAACCATCGTTCAAAGTTCCCAAATCAGTGGTAAATGTCTTTCCATGTGAAAAATCCTAGTAGAGGTGAAATTCTAGGCCATAAATGATTAGACAACAAACATAGCAAGGAAAAATACCCTTCCATATGATTTGTGAGAGAGAGGGTGCTAGTTATGATTATATTTAGAGGAGTTTGTGCTCATTAAAATTCATCCATGAAATTATTGACACAGAGAGATAGGACCAATGATATTGAATCTATTTTGTTTGTGTTATTAATTACTTGTCTAGACATAATCTTTGTCAATGCTCACATTGCCTAATAGTTCTACATGAAGTTGAAATCAACCATATCTCAAATAGAAGGGTATGGAGTTTACGGTTAAGCGCGCTTGAGATGGAGTAGTATTGGGATGGGTGACCTCCTAGGAAGGCTCAATGCTTCACCTCTATGAGCATCACCTACATGCAACGAGTGCTAAGTGGACCATTCATTATCATGAGAGATGGGTTCTTGTGAACCCCTACTCATGAAACATGGGTCAATTAGTTTGACTCATAAAAATACACAGTTGAATCCTAATATCAATATCACAATCATTTCATTGTTTGGATCTCATTTCTTGAATGAAATTAGAGAAATAGGTCCATCATACCCCCTTTATCAATCATTCCACATTTTGGTGAACCTCTATTTTTCTTTATTTTAATATCTAATGGTTTAAATAATGGAGTTTGATTTTGGATATGAATAGGAGATTCTTTGATGGTGTCAAGATCTTGGCATGGATATAATAAATTTTGGATAGGTGATAGAAGGCGTCATGGTGGGAGATGTTTGTATGGTGTAGGATTAGCAATGTGAATTTGGGATTAGCTAACTTTATTTTCATATCAAAGTTGAGGATCCTTTACTATTAATCCTCAGAGAATATTGCTAAAGGTTTTTTTATTGGATGGATTTGTGGATTAGGATGGAGTGGATTGTAATGGTTTCATGGATGAAGGATTGGTATAGGAGATGGAGGTTATAAGACATTCTTAGTTATTACATTGGTGATTGTTGTTGTGCCAAAATATCGACCTGTCAATGCCTGATACAACCACCAAATTTATGTAAGATCCACAAGAGGTGGTTAAGCCATGTCACAAACCCAAGCATCGTATTGGAAAAGGAAGACCAAGGGACACACCATCTTGCAACAATCCCCCCCAACACAAGCAAGGGGTTTGAACCTATGATCTTGTTACATTGGTGGTTGTCATTGCACCAAAAGATCGACATGTCAATGCCCGCTACAACTACCAAATTTATGCAAGATCCACAAGAGGTGGTTAAGCAATGTCACAAACCTAAGTGTTATGCTAGACAAGGAAGACCAAGGGACACAACATCTTGAAACATTAGTTGGGTGGTTGTGATATTATTTTTTGTTGAAGATTTATTTAGATGGAAGATATAAGAGCTAAATATTAGCTCTATATCCAAGACCACTTGCAAAAGAAATAGATTCCTTCCACTTGAGGTTATGCAAGAATATAAGCTTGCTTGATATTAAGACCTATAAAAATTATGATGAGGTATGAAGTATGTTACATATGAGTACAATGACCTTGCTTATATAGGCAAGGTGAATAATAGGATTAAACATGATTGTGACATGTGTCTTAATCCTATGACATAATATAACTAACAACCTAACAACCTAGGAATCAAGCATTACAAGATTGAAAGATAAAATCTAGAAAAGCCAACTAAGACTTCTAGAAGAAATCTTATATCTTAAGTAAAATTAACATGTGAATAAGTCCCCTAAGTCCCTAGCAAGGTAAATTACTAGGTACACGACATAAATTCAAACCAACACCCCCCTTAACTACAACTAAGGGAGAATATTATTATGCAAATGATGCAAAAATTATGCAAATATGGATCCCAACTACAAGGCCATTTTAGTTACCCATGTGCAAATACAAATTCAAAATCTCTCGCAAGTAGGGAAAGGGAGAAAAACTAGTGGGACAAAACTCCTCTCCGAAAGAGTAAAAAATAATCAAGTGATGAAAGATGGAGGAATCCATGATACCCCCCACATGCACCATCCTTCACGTATATACATTATAAATTCCCCTCCATAAGAGGGAAATAGAGAGACTATGTAGCCCCCCCACAAATATAATCACCTACAAAAATGTTAAGTTCTTGAAGACAAAACATGATCCAATGTCAACAAACAACTTACATCCCTTTTAGAAGAAACAAAACCAAGTACAAATTATGAAATGCTTCTCATTCCACATAGGAATTGAAAGAAAGAAGAATAAATATGTATAATAATTTCTCTTATATCTACTCACATGTCTCATTTTCCACTAAAGATGAAGATGCCTCAATCAAATTAGGTTCATTCCCAATCAAAGAATAAGGTGACAAATCAAGACTATTCAAAAATTGATGTTGAACAAGATCCAAAGATAAAGATGATTTGACAATAGTTGTGCAATGACTGTCATCAAAGAGGAGATATAACCCCTCAAATTTTTCCTCCAAATCTAAAATGTGAGACTCCACAAACCAGGATGCAGTGTTTGATAAATAGGAATCTCAATCTAGAAGATAATGAGATACATGTTTCAATGAATTGTTAAAAACCAAGATTAGACATGTAAACCAAAAGGCCTTCCATAGAAGAGAAAAATAATAAAAAAGAAGAGCTTTGCATGAAGATGTGCAAATTGGTACTATTTAGGAATTGATAAATTACGTGGGATGAATTTCTTTATAAAAGCAATGTATGCATAACCCCAATGTTGACCTAAAAAATACTCAACTAAATAAAGCTTACTTATTAATTAAGTAAACTAATTATTACCTAAGCAAAACCTAGGTAAACTTAATAAAGTATAATTAAATAATTAATTACACCAACACCCTCCCTTAAGTGCAACTTAGAGAGACTAAAAAAAAATGCACCTAAAACTAAAATGAATGCAAGAAAGCATGAATGGGTCCCAACAACAAGACCTGATCAGGTACACATGTACAAATGTAATGAAAGAGTAAGAGAAAGAGGAGAAAACCTAGTGGGACAAACCCCCCCTCAATGAGATGACCTACTGCAAAGAAGCACTAGAAGAACACTGTGGAGTAACACTAGAACCTGAATCCGGTAAGCAAGGAAAGATACTTTTATTTACTACTGAAACCAAATCAAAGTCACTGATTGACTCAAGGAATCATGAAAAAGAAACAACAAACCCAATGCCACAAAACACTTGAAAAATCCAAATGGGAACAACCCTGGAATCTTAAGAGAGGAATAAAGGTAACTTAATTAACATAATTAAGTTAAAAACTTTAATCTAACACCACCCCTTAAGATGAAAAAGAGTGCAACTACAAACATGTGAAAGAAAGAAAAATTAACTACAATGCATGAAAGTAAACATGGGTCCCGACAACTAGGCCTGATCAGGTACCCATTTAAAAATGCAATGTGACCTAAAGGAAACAGGATAAAGGAGAAAACCCAGTGGGGACAAAACTCCTCCCCAAAATAGAATGCAAATAAAGGAATGCAATGCACTAATGAAAGAAGGATAGGAGGTGGATTACATGATACCCCCCATAGACAACTTCTATCGTATAAGTACATATACAATGCTCTCCATAGGAGAGATAGAAAGAGACAAGAAGGCCCCCCCGCAAAGAAGAAACTCATGTCGCAATAGTAGATGTCTGATGTAGAATCTAAAAGGATATCCTAAAGCAGCAAATGATATTCCTCCCCTTGGGAAGAAATGGATCCAAAGGACGATGTCGAAGAAAACCCTGTGAAGAGTGATGAACCAATCTGTCTCAAGATGTGTTCCATGATCGGATGCTGAAGAATCTCTTTGTCTGAACTGAAACAAATGATGTCAAATCCAAAATGATGTGGAGAATCCTAAAATGCAACCTCTGAATGCACTGATAATGGTGGGTGTACAGTAATAACCTATCTCTTAGAGTAGAGGAGATGAATGTCCTTAAAATAATCCTCCAAATCTGCAATATAGGACTCCACAAACAAGAAATATATGTCTCCAACATAAGATTCTAAAGTAGCTATGTCTAGAAGATGTATGATGCCCTATTGCACTGAATCAAGAACAACATGAGATGTTGATGAAGTCTCAATTTGAAGAGTAGGAATTGTGAGACAAGCCGCTGATCCATTGGAACATGTAAGGGTGTCTAAATACTCAAGATCCTCTAAAGTATCATGATCAAAGGGTGTATTATCTCTCCAAACAATGGGTAAGAGACAATTTGAAGCAGGATCTTTTGGGAATGGAGAGAGATTGGGATCTCTATAGATCTCCCAAAGACATGTCCAAAGTGGGTGGAGACATAAAATTTCCGATATAGCCTACATAGTGTCATTAAAACACTAGACAAGATAAGTCCTACTATGTGATCTCTAATGATATCCCAAACTAATTTTCCCTCTGAAGTGGTTGGTTCTGGTATGCGATCATACAAATAAGGAAAAATATTAAGCCACCTACAATGTGTAAGTATTCCCTTTGCCCATGACTCATAATTACCCTGTTCCAAAATTATAACTAAAGCATGAGAAGAAAAACCCATGATAACTCTTCAAATGAAAAAATCAGATACTGAAACTCTCAACAACAATAAATCAGAATAATATAACCCATCCAACACAAAAATAACCTATGTAGGTGCCAGAATGTCCAAGTAATTAAGAAAAGTGTAAAAACACACAAAGCTGAATAAAATTTACCTCATAAATTTTCTAATGAAATAGACTGAAAATATAGGAAGAGCATTGCAACACCTTTCCAATTCCTATTTGTTTGCAAAAAACAGAGTTTGAATGCAAAAGATACACCCCCCGGAGTGCAAAACATAGGTTCTAACTTTGACTAGAAAAAATGACTACAAAACGGAAAAATCAGAAAAAAAGGTTGGAACCACTGGATCTATCGTCGAATCATATTTCTAGCGATATCTCGTTTTTGAAAAATGGAGCCCGTATGACCATTTTACACCCAATTTACTGAAACTCCTCGAAAATACATGAAGAAAGTCTTCAGACAACACCTAGGGCTTAAAAAATATAGCCTTTGGTCACATGCATGACCAGGAGGCTATGGCTGGGGTTGACAGTGAGGCTCTTGGTCCCTGATATGACCAAGCGATGAGCTTAATAGCAATGGGGGGCTGGATCGAGGCTCTCGGTCCCTAATAGGACTAAAGCTTAGTGTTGGAGCCCGCAGGGGCTGGTTGTGCGGTGAAGGGCGACGACATATGGGTGGCGCCGCCTAGGGCCACCACTCTTGGTGGTGTAGCGGTCGCTACCAAGTGGTGGGTAGGTGGTGCCCAACTTTTCTATAGGCCGCAATTTTTTAAAAGTAGATTTTATGCTTTTTCTTAATTTTGTTTTTAATTTATTTGTGTTTCTCGCCTCATAGTGCATGCTGGGGAGATCATACGACCTCCTTGGCAATTTTCTTTTGCCTTAGAAACTAACTACTCCAAAATCAATGATTTGACAGGCGTTCTTAGGGTTTTCAGCCACTACGAACGTGATGGTGACCTCCATTTGAGCTCAAAGTGTCCCAAAAAATTGGCTACCCCTAGATCTTGCAAAAAAGATGTTTGTAGAAACCCTTGCACTTGAAACTCATTGAAAGGCCATATCTTCAGAAGATGAACATAAAGCTACAGGTCTGGAGCTCTGATACCATGTAAGAAACCAAGATCAGACATGCAAACCAAAAGGCCTTCCATAGAAGAGAAAAACAATAAAAAAGCAGAGCTTTGCATGAAGATGTGCAAATTGATATTATTCAGGAATTGAGAAATTACATGAGATGAATTACTTTATAAAATAAATGTATGCATAATCCCAATGTTGACCTAAAAATAGCTCAACTAAATAAATCTTACTTATTAATTAAGTAAACTAATTATTACCTAAGAAAAACCTAAGTAAACTTAATAAAGTGTAATTAAATAATTAATTACACCAACATGAATTATTGGCATTCTCAATGAATCACTAATAAAAAATGAATGATTCTACTGAAAAGGAATGATGGGAGCCTCAATCAATGACTTTTCACAAGGAATTATTGAAGGTTTAGGTACATCAAACATCTATAAATGAGCATAAGGAGCATACGAAGAAACCTCATCATCCTCATCTAAAGATTCAAAGTATTCTAAATATTCAAACTCTTGCATAGTATCATAATCATAGGGTATCCATTCTGAAAAATGAAGAGACACAAGACAGTTTGAAATAGCATCATCTGATAATGGATGAGTATTATTATCTCCATATATCTCCAAAATTTTAGTCTAAAGAGTACTAGGACACTCAAAATGAACAATAGTATTCAAAATTTTATCATCAACATGCATTGTAATAACTCCTAAGACACGATCGCTTTTGTAATTCCAAGAGAATTTATTACTAGTTGTACCAAGAGGGGGAACTAGAACATAAAAATGTGCCAACAAATGAAGCCAATGGAGATGTTCTATGACATGCCATCTCTCCATTGTTTATAGTTTCCCATTTTCAATATAATCAGAGAAGGATGAATTGAAATCCTCATAATGAACTATGATAAATATCCTAAATTATAAAGACATTAACCTTCAACAATAATTAGAAACCCCAAAAATGATGTATACTACAAATGAAGCCTTCCCAAATTGACAGAACCTCTCCATGAGTTAGGATGTCCAAGTAATTAGTCATAATGTCAAATATACAAAATAATGAATAAATAATACTAGGGGCTAAATCTAAAAAATAGCATTAACCAAATGAAAGAGCTCTAGAATACTTTCCAATTGCAACTCAAAGATCACTAAAATTGGATAAACTAGCAAAATTTTGTGAGCTCAAAGTTCCAAATTGGATAAACTCTTGGTGGCACATTGTATGGAAGTATATGTGGGGTCCCTTGGAAACCATATACCCTCAAAACAATATTGACTGGGTATGGGATAATGTCACCCAAGTTGTGACAAACCTTCAATTCTGGTTTCCTCCCCTTCGATATGAGGAAATTATGAAACTCCTCAAGGATTATAGGTACATTTACCATCAACCGGGCCCTTAATCTAGAAGCAAAACAATTATCAAACTGCACAAAACTGGTACTCTCCCTGTTATATGATAGGTCTGTAGTCCATGCTTGCACTGGCAATATTTCTCCATTAACTATTTTCCTTAACTCTATCTTCTCAGAGAAGAAATCAACATTCTTGTATAAGAACATGTACATCAACATCGAATACCAGAAGAATGGAGTGCTTGCATCCTTTTGTTGCAACTTTAATAGCCCTTCATGTATCTTTTTAGCCAAAAAGGAGGCAAAATCATAGAATCTGAGAAATTAGGGTGTTGTATTTGCACCCCCATAAACATGTAAGCAATTGGCATCATCGTGTTGGGGTTAAAACTCAAAATCTAGCACAATGAGTAAAAGGTGGCCAAGAAATGATTTGCAAAATAGTTTAGTCTAAAAGGCTCTTAGGCAGGTGCAAAGAAATGGGTAGCAATTTCGTGGACACCCCCTAAAAAAATATTTGGAAAACCATAATGCGAGCACGTTATGGCTCGTTATGCCGAGCCTAAGGCTCAGCAACTACAAACCAATAATGCAAGCACGTTATAAAACACTCATGTTATTGACTATTAAAAGAAAACAAAGAAATGCAAATCTCTCATTCGGATTTTGACTGGTTTTTTTTGCAATCGCGGCCAAAACCACCACAATTTCGTGCTCGCGTTCTAGGAGGATACTTTCAACAAATTTCTTCACCAACAATCCCTATTTCTTCACAACAATGGCACCACGACGAGGAGGAGCTGTGAGAGGTAAGGATTCTATGGTGTTTGTTTTCAAGTAGTCAGTTTTAGGTTGAATTTGATATCTATTTGTTTGAATTTTTAGGAGATCCAAATCAGCCTGAAAACCCTCAAAATCCTCAACAAGAAGACCAACCAAATCCTCAAGATCAAAATCAACCACAACATCAACCTCCTCCACTAATGACTCAACCCCCTTCTGGCACTCAACAAAATTTAATGAGTAAAATTGAGAACAACAAAAAGAGAATTGAGGATTTGATCAGTAGGTTGAGTGATCCAAATGGCTCAATCGTGGAAAGAATGACCCTAGAAAATTCATTAAAAGATATGTTAAAAAATGTAGATTCAATTAGCAAACAAATAACTGGATGGAAAGATAGGAGGCAGGCGTCTATGGATTATTATGCAAATAAACTATCATACAAGGATGTGAAGGATTTAAAAATTACATAAGGTGATTTGTGCTCATTATTCACCAACCCACGCACAAATCAAAATCTTACCCTCAATGCAAAGAGGTTTCCTATCCATTGGTGCCACCACCAACAGATTAGGGACTAGTTTTATGATAGGTGGTACATGGTCTTCAATTACCCATCGTGCGACAATTGCGAGGTCTCGCAATATTTCCTTAGGAAATTATACAGTGAGTTCATATTGAACAAAATCCCAAATTATTTTGATATGAGGGATTTCTAGGGGAGAGGTGGGGGGTTAGCTCAAGATAGACCTGGTGCATAGCCAAATCATACATGGCAAGGTAGAGGAGCTCTCACTAGGCCACCTCATGAGCACGTTTTTATGCCTTCTATCGTGAAGGAAAGTGCTGATGTAGAGACATTATAGGCAATCAACACTTTGACCCAGAGTGAC
This sequence comes from Sequoiadendron giganteum, assembly GCA_007115665.2. NCBI lineage: Eukaryota > Viridiplantae > Streptophyta > Pinopsida > Cupressales > Cupressaceae > Sequoiadendron > Sequoiadendron giganteum. The sequence goes on along the minus strand of CM021108.1, from coordinate 240,536,668 downwards.
ATCCATCATACTAGCCCTATTATATAGCGCCATCTAGGGGAGTCTTCGAGTGGTGGCCTTCGAACACATGTCTGTCAATCTTGTGGGGCTACTTGTTCATATGACCCCACCAACACTCAGGAGACTGGTACGTAGCATCCGTCTATAGCTATGGAGATGGAGAGGGTAGCTAACATTTCACATGAGGCATATGGCATTATTAGTCAAGTAAAAGTTAGTGCATGTGTTCATTGAATTTAATTTATTAAATTTCGATTTTGAAATGCAAGATTAACTAAAAATGTTTTATGATTTTAATAAAATTGCAAGGTCATAGTGTTGAGACTGGATACACCGGCCCCCCACCAATCTATTTCTGCAGTACACCTATCGCTAGGGTATGTAACTAGTAAAAAATTATAAATTTATTGCATGTTAATATAATTTTTTTACAAATGGTAATTTAATATGCGATTTTGAATGTTGAACAGACTAATTTTGGAGGTTTTGATGGAACACTTCCTAGTGGCGGTGGATTTACTCAAACCTTCACGCAAGTAATAGAATAAAGAGCTTAACTAATGAATCGAGTACTTAATAGATTTGTGTAGTTTATATGCACATCGTTGATTACGTTGAATATTTTGTTGTTTTATTTTCAGTTGTTGTGAGACAGTACACCTCTGAATATGACGAGGGCAATGGATATTGGTGTGACATCTACTATACAATCCTCGATGGCTCTGACAAAAGAGGTATGAGGCAGATTAGTAATTTTCAATTTACATTTGTTGTTATAGATGTTAGTTAGTGAAAAATCAAACCATTATTGAAAAAAGTATTTTAATTTCTATTTGTATGGTTTATACAGGGCTTGAGCACACCTGATCATGGGCGTGAGGATATTTCCCTCATGGAGAGAGATCGTGAGATGGCTGTAAGTGATTATTTTGTCAAATATATCATTTTTTATAATGTAATTTCTATATATTCATGTCTTTACTTCTTATTGTAATAGTTAAAACTTCACCATGAACTAAACCCTAGGAGGAGTAGCAGGAGCACTCCACAAGCGTAGAAAAAATGAGTGACAGACCTATCACCATCCGAGCTAAAAGGAAAGGGAAAGATTTTATTTCCAGGGCATGGAGAGCAATGACTTTTGATTCCAGAGTCCTTTGTTGTATGCCTACATGGTAGTTTTGTACATATTTTTTGTTGGACATATTTGACATTGTATGCCTATATGGAATTCTCGTAAGCCTATATGGCTATTTTGTACATATATTTCATACTTATATTGACATATATTGTTGTATGCCTACATGGCTATTTGGTTAATACAAATATCTTTTATCGATGCCTATCCATATTTGCATTCTAAATTGATGGTTCAATAGTTATGAGTTATGTGTATTCAAGGCAATTTCTATGTTAATACAAATATCTTTTATCGATGCTTATAATTATGTGATTGATGTATGTTTGTGTATGGGATCATAGTAATTTCTATTTCATGATGCTATTGTGTCTTTAAGGTTTATTTATTAAAGGGTGCATGAAACAAGTTTTAAATCCTTAAAAATCTTTGAATTTCTTAGGTTTTTCTATTTGTCGAGTCTGGGCTCCGAGCCCAAGTCAAAAATTGGCTTGTCAAGTCCGAGGTGAGTCCAAATCTTGTAACACTAGTGTGAACACATCAAAGAATAATGTATATGCCAATGAAGAGAGAACCCATCCTTGTTTCCAAACAAACCATGGTATAGATATGGGTGGTCGAGATAAAACATCACTCTTTTGGATAGTTCGAACCATAATCTTTCATGGCTAGAAACACACCTTAATTATGTGTTTTCTTGATCCTACTAAAGAATTGGTGGAACATGTTGTAAATCAAATATTGCAACCCTAAGTCCACAAGAAGGTTACTTGTCCCGATTTTCGTAAATGTCTTTAAGATGTTCATCCTTCTTGAGTAATTCCAACCACTATCATCAGTTGACATGCTTCTAATGGAAAGTCAATTTGTTGCAATACCCAAAGGCTAGCAGGTTCATTCGCTCTAATACCACTGTAATGAATCGAGCTCTGGATCAATAGATTTTTGATTTTTTTCTTATTGGATTGACAAAGGTTGTCATCCAATATTATTAAGATAGATAACGGAGTCCCCAAATTATAAATGAAATAAATTTTGAATATGAAATCTAATTCAAATATTAATTTAATAATGGAAATTTGATAAATAAATATAATAGTTGTTTCTAATTAATCAATTAAAATCATGTGCTAGCTTTGAATATAAATCTGCCTATCATTGATAAATAGGCCTTGATAATTGGGATGCCTTTCCTGATCGATACTTTGTACTCATGCATCTAACTTTGAGTCCTTTCCGGATTATATGCTTGAAACGTATACTCCCATATTATAATTTTTTTCTCATATAGACCAATCCCACACTAGGTAATTCAATAATAAAAATAAGTCCGCAAATTGATTACCCTGATCTTCCCTTCTTATTCTCTTTTATACTCGAAAACTACACAATTTGACACATTGTAGAAAATACCTCCTACTTATCAATTGATGAGCTAAAGGGGCTCTATAATGAATGCTTCATAAGGCACAACACTTGCAAAAGGTTTTGCAAATGGGGTTGCAAGCTAAGTGGGCTTAACCTTGGGGAAAAAACTTTGTGGTTAAGCACTTGAGCTGGAGTAGTACTGGGATGGGTGACCTCCTGGGAAGGCCTAGTGCCTCATCTCTGTGAGCATCACCTACATGTAATGAGTGCTAAGTGGGCCATTCATTATCATGAGAGATGGGTTCTTGTGAACTCAACCCTCTTTCAATCCATGCCAGCCTTGGGACCGTACAGGAAGCTGGAGGTCGTACCAAGTACGGGATCAACAAGTTTGTATAAGAAATCTAAAAAATAGAGAATAGTGCGAATAATTCTTATCTTATCTTCTCTAAAAGTTCAACAACCTCCATTTGAGCCTCTCAAGGCTTTCCATAGTGTTTTACCCCCGTGTCTAACTGACCCACACCCTCAACTAACTAAAAACAAACTTTCAAAACAAGTAACCGTTGCATTTCAAATTTGTTGCTTTAAGCAACTAACAAATTTGCAACTTTAGACTCCTCGAACCTAAGGCATTGATCCGGTGGAACATAGCTCGGAGTGGTTCCACGTGTTTTGGTGTGAAATAGGACCATGCCTAGCATAAACATACCTATTTGGACATGTTGGAACAGTCTACTTGGTCACACAAGTTGCAAAATGAAATTTGCACCACTTTGCAACTTTGCACTGCTTGCATTTGATGCTTTTTCCATCAAGTGAAAATCTGGCACCATGGGAAAACCACTCCGAGATAGCCAAAACTGAGAGAGGTTTTTGTAGAGGGGCTCAACATGATCCTATAGGATCAAAGGATAATTTCCTAAGCATCACAATATCTGAGTAATAGCATGCTAAAGTTTGCAGCCATTTTGCACTTTGCATCCTTAAGGGATCGATCCGGTGGAACATAGCTCAAAGTGATTCCACGTGTTTCGGTGTGAAACAAGACCATTCCTAGCATAAAAATACCTATTCAGACATGTTGGAACAATTATTTTGGTCATACAAGTTGCAAGCCGAAAGTTGCACCACTTTGCAACTTTGCACAACTTGATTTTGACACTTTTTCCATCAAGTGAAAATCTGCCGCCACGAGAAAATCACTCCGAGATAGCCAAAACCAAGAGAGGTTTTTGCAGAGAGGCCCAATTCCTTCTTTTAGGATCAGATGAAAAGTTTCTAAGTGTAACAGTATCCAAGTAATAGCATGCTAAAGTTTTCGGCCATTTTGCACTTTGGACCCTTCAGGGATCGATCCGGTGGAACATAGCTTAGAGCGATTCCACATGTTTCGGTGTGAAAGAGGACCATGCCTAGTGTAAAAATACCTATTCGGACATGTTGGAATAGTCTGCTTGGTCACACAAGTTGCAGAACAAAAGTTGCACTACTTTGCAACTTTGCACTGCATGCATTTGATGCTTTTTCCATCAAGTGAAAATCCGCCACCACGAGAAAATCACTCTGAGATAGCTAAAACCGAGAGAGGTTTTTGTAGAGGGGATCAATGTGTTCATGTAGGATTAGACAAGAAGTTTATAAGAGTCATGATATCTAAGTAATAGCATGCTAAAGTTTTCAGCCATTTTGCACTTTGGACCTGTTGGTGTTTTTTCTTGTAAACTAGGTTTGTCTCCTAATCTCCCTATGGAATTTCCAATTCCAATCAAGGGAATCTCGGAGGACCTGGACCAATTGACGAGGATTTTAATAATAACCTCCTACACTTTGGGCTTTGCAAGACCCGAGAGGGTGATCCTTGTAATGAGTTTACAACTTCTACAACAAAATCATAAAAAATCATTAACTTCAAATAGATAATCTCACTTAATAGCTCAACAGAATTGGATAGAACTGAAATGAATTGGTTGTTCATCAGTAATATCAACCACTTGGAGCATGAGATGGTTTCAATGCAGTTTCATGGTGAAGGATAATCATTATGTTTAAAATTTGGTAGCAAGCCTCAGGTGAAGACAAACAAAACACTGCATCACAAAGAATAGATACAAATCAGACCAATGCCATATCCATTGGGGGAGTCAAATTCATCAACACCTAATGGTTCATAACAGATTTTAACACATAGCATATAATATCCCTAATTATACTGCCTTACAGTATGACCAATTTGTACCTTAGCTCAATACTTCTTACCCAATCCTTGTACAGAACATATCAATCTGCAATCTCATTTAAGCAGTTTAATTAATTCTTTGAATTAATGCTAAAACTAGAATTGCACACGCCACAACAGTGAGAAGAACAGAATAACCCTTGATTACTTCATTCAAAATTTGAATACATTTGCACATAGGAGAGACATGAGCCTGGATTTGTCAATTAAACGCAAATGCCAGTACTGTCATGAAACACTAAATCCCAATAAACTCAAATCTTACAGCAAAATGACACAAAACCCACTTGCATTGCCTTTGTAACTATAATTTTTACAATTTTTATGCAGCTCCACACCAGAATTTCGACTAGCTTACTTGCTAACCTAACTTGCTAACTTGCCAACATGAGAAGAGAAAAGAATAAGAAGAAGAGAAAAGATTCTAGAAGAAACCCTAAATCTGAATAGAAACAACCATCTGGAAGCATCTCCATCGTTGAACAGTGATCTACAAAATATTCTCTCCATTTCCCTGTAACAAAGTTCAATTTGTTTCAAAAACAGCATGTGCCCAATTCGTTTCTCAAAAAAAAAATGACATGTGTCCACTCTTCACTCATTATTTGTAGCTGAAAGAAAACTCCACTCCCGTGAAAAAACATTTTCTGCTCTGTTGTTTTTGGTTTTTCCCCTTTGCTGCATTTTTACCCTGTGTATCCACTCACTGTTGCAGCTGCATATTATTTTACTTTTGACAAAGTAAAATACTCTCACTTTTCACGTGGGTATTCCCAAAAAAGCCTTTTAAAATTTTACATTGAACATCCACTTTACTGAAAAATAATTGTTGTATAAAATAGTCATTTTAATTAATTTACCCATATCTTAATGGGCACCTCTCATTTTACTTAAAAATTCCAATTTACACCCGAGAAGATAAAAATAGGCCCCAACCTCCATTAAAATAAAACATTTTATAATACTTGATGTTGAGCTGTTTTAAATTTTTCCCCACATTAAGCACTTTTGGTAAAATATCTTCTTAAAATTTACCCCCAAAAGTAAATGGCAATCCCCCTTAAAAAATTTTACTTGGCATTAAGACCCACATCCCATTTCTTCTCGTGGAGAAAATATATTTTAATATTTACTTTGGAGGCTCCAATTTAACCCAACTTAAACATTGCACCCGATAACATTTTTAAAAAAATGCTAAATGCACCAAAATTCGGGCCCACACACATCTCCCCGCCATCCCGCAATCACAAACCCGTGCTTACTTTTGCATCGCAATATGGCGGGCAACGGTCGTTAATCCTCATTCATTCTTTTTACTTAAAAATTTAACTTAACATTCGAGAGAAAACAAATGGGCCCCTCCATTTAATACCATTTGACCAAACATTAGGAAAACATTTAATTTTTTTAATTTTTTAATGCTTCGCCCCCTCTCCCCGCCATCCCGCAATCAACATCCCGTGAGCAACTCCGAATCACGAAATGGTGGGCAATGACTTAGGTGATGCTTCATTTCCACCCTATTCTCTGCCATTGGATCCTCCTCCTCCTTTCATTTATTTGTTTACCCTAACTTTGTTTTTTGTTTGCTCGAGCATTCTCTCCGAGCTCTGCACTTTGTAATCATGGTAGCCTATTCATTTTTTCCTGCTCCTTCAACTTGCAGGCCACGCCCCTAGATTTTCCTGGTCACCACACGTTAGCTACCAGGTGAGCCTTCACATACTATTGTAGGCTTCTCTTTCAGCAGGTTGAACCCATTACCTTGTTCCATGGTTTGCACCTTCATCTCAGTCCTCATGCTCCACTAAATAATCCTCCATTTGCATTTGCTTTTAAAAAATTCTCAAAAGCCCTTTCAACATATACGTTTTGATCTCATGGCATCGATGACACCCCTCTCTTTATCTCTGCCAAGTGCGACACTGGTTGCATACCTTTGTGGAGTTTCCCATCCTCTGGTCTGATGGAGACTGCACCCATCTCTCACCTGTTATACAACTCCCGCGCCCAATCCATATCAATGTGATGCTTTCATTTGGTGCAGGCCTCCAGGCCCACGCACCCATCTTCTCTTGTTTGTGTTGGATGTGTGCCATCTCTTCATGGTTGCACCCCCCTTTGGATGTCTCTATCCCTCTTCCTTCACCTGGCGTAGGCCTCTCAACTGCCTAGGCATCACATTTTGCTTGAAATTTTCTTGTGCGCATCATGCAGTCATAGCATCCCTCGAGACCTCATTACCTTGAGGTAGTCTGTCAGATGGTTTACATTCCTATGCCCATACCACTGGGTGAATCTCATTGCCCTTGCTTGCAAGCCGCACCTCCTCCAAACATGTGCGCGCCCCTGCTTCATGGGTGCTAACGCACCCTTATCCTTGTAGTTTGATGGATATTCATGCTCTGTACCTGGCACAGGCATCTCTTACCTTCTTCTTTGACCAACACACTCCCTCATTCCTCTAGCTGCACGGGTCCTTCACCATCTCCCTACACACATGACATCCATGAAATCACATTATTTGGGTAATCTATCAAACAGTTCATACGACTTGCACATGCTTCCAATTTTGCTTGAGAGTTACCAAAGCCTATTCAACAAATCCATTTCATGCCAAGCCATTGCCATCTAAAAGTGTGATGACCATTTAACCAATTATTTTGTGCATTGGCTGCCAGTATGCCATGAGACACATATTTCAATTCTTTGTCACTATACAATACCTTAAAATAGCTCATCATTCCTCTTAAAATGTTGCTTCATAACTTCACTTTCTTCTGCCTTATTATGCCAATGAAGTAGACCCTCCACCTTCATTTGTGTTATTTGACAAAAATTGTGATAATGACCAATGAGAAAATAATCATGGAACCATGCTTTTGAAATTCATATCTTTTCATAATTGTAGTATCTTTTAGTAAAAGCATGTCGGGTCCCAAGTGGCCCGGCTAAAAAAATTTCATTTTCAAACAAGTTTTATGCTCAACTTGACCCGACACAACTTCTAAGTGCTTCAGGATGTTCTGGAAGTGAAATGATAAACTGGGTTGCCACTAAAAACTGTCTTCTAGCATATTTGGAAAACAGTCAAAACAGGTCAAATTGGCTCAGGAATCAATTTGGGAAATCAATCAAATGATCTCCGGGAGACATCAAGACTTGCAAGCATTTAAACATTTGATCTGAGAATATAGTGCAACAAACGGCTCAGAAAAACAAATTACGAGGAGAAAAATATTAATCGACAAAGTTGGTCAACTGAACTTTTCTGAAACAACAGCTGTTCTAAAACAATCGAAACACACCCGACTGCCAATTTGTAAAGATAGTGAAACAACTCCTGGCGAGCTTCCATCAGACACATGAGTTCATTTAAGTACCCTGAGCACGTGTGCAAAAGGAATTTCCATGAAACATCACTGATCAAAAGATATTGACGGTCGAAGTTAGCCTCTCAGAAAGGTTGTTAGGAATGCAAATGCGAAACTGAAGAAACAACATTTGGTTTCGATCTGCTAAAAATAGCAAATCAGATCATGAAGTCCTGCAAACTAACATCTGAGATCATTTAGGTATGGAGAACACATAACAACATTCATTTTGACATAACAGTCAACTGGTTGCGAAATCCAAGCTCAAACAGGAGGCTGTTTCGCAAACTAACAAATCTGCAAACAGCAGAACAGTGCAAAAACCCTCCAACTTCACTTTTCAAAACCCTAACAAAACTTAACATGGAAATCTTAAAATTGACACACACGCTCCAATATGTGAATCAAACATGTCTGCAAATGGGTTTCGCTTGGAAATCAACATGCCCCAAAATATGATTCTCCAAAGTAGGTCACTCAAACTGACCCTGCAAATGCATTTCAAAAAGTGCAGAAGCAAATTTCTCAAAATGGGCACCTCAAATTTGCAAAATTTGAGAGTGGCAACAGTTGCTCCGTCTGGGGATGTATGCCCCCTGTGGGCATAACAAGATTCCAGATCTCTGGGGAGAGTAGACCAAATTCTGAATCTATCAAGTGCCTTCAAACTGCTCCCCGATTCAACTTTCATTTTTTAACTTTATCTGATGACCCCAAGTCACCAAATGAAAAATGGGAATCAACATTTACCTCTATCAAATAAAATTTTGTGAAAAGAGTCGATCCCCCTCAACTCATGCTTGCACTTGTCAAACTGTAACAACATGAACAACTACATCTTTGCAAACATAAGTGTCAGGCTGCCGTTGAGCAAATAGAAGTCTATTCTCTGTTCAACTTCATCATATGGCAACCAGATCAAAAAGGTCATATCACTATCACATTTTTCAATTTATGATTTTATAGCAAGTGACATGATTTGAAAATAATGATCAAGACCATATGAAAGCCTGGTCTGATCACAACCATCTGCCTGAATAAACATGTTGGCCTCTCCTATCAGGCAATCATTCACAACATTATCAACATGTTCACAATCACTGGGCATCTGAAAGTTAGACATACTTTCAAAATATTGATCATCATGTGGCAACAACCTATCACATTCATTACATGGATCATTTTCAGGTAGAAAACAACTTGTCTCAACATCTTGAACATTTCCACATTCTATGAAAATTCCTTCCAGCTAACAAAAATAGCACTCACATTCTGCTATATGGTTGGAACTACTAGGCTCAATTTGATTATCAATTTGTAGATCAAAATCAACTCGCAGATCAAACTGAAAGTTCTCATAAACAATTTGGTGTGTTCCCTGCAAATCATCTTGGCATACATTAAAGATAAAAGATACACACTCAGGAGCATCCTTGTACTGATCACTGCAACCTAGGCCCATCGTTTGACACTTTGGTTCAGGTACGTAAGAACACATCTTGGCATCATGAAAATGAGGATCACATGCATCATTAACATCCAAGGAACGAGTAAATACATTCATCTCAGGCTTGAGAAAATGTTCTGATTCATTTTTCACATCATCATTCCTTTCAAAACCAAATACCTCCAGTGAAGGCTCAAACAAATCATTATCAACAAGGACATCAATGCTTCTCACATGTGATGGCAACATTTCCATGTGCACATTTTGAAAATCAGGAACATTAAAAAAAAGGTAGTTATACTCAACCTCACATTCATCAATATGAGATTCACCATCATTGTCACTGCTTGGTTGCTCCACACATGGATTGACAACATTTGCTAAATCAACAAAATCAGGAACCTTACTGTCACATAAGTTAGCAAGCCTTTCAATATCATCAATTAACATTGATTCACCCATATACATGCTTAATGAATCCATTATTTTATCACCATGCTCATCATGCATCATAAAATTTTCCATCGTTGCTTCATTCAAACAAACATGAAGAGCAGGAACATAAGCACACTTATCAACACCTTCATCATATTCAACATTATATTTCAAATCAACATACTGATAACACACATGTTTGTCTTCAAATTCTGCATCGCTCTCACAGTGAACATGCTCTTCTGATTTTGAACCCGAATTGCATTCAATATATTCTTCACATGTTCCTTGTTCTTTCATTTGTGGATGAATGACCTTATGAACATTTATATCGTTGCATTCTTTGAATGAGGAATATGCTTCAACATCACTTTCAGAATAGCAATCACAACCTTCAGAGAAGCAATCAGAACTAGCAACCCCATCATGGCTTTCCACATAATAAAAATCCTCACTACACAAACCATGTTTAAAATAACAATATCTTGGGGTTGTAATTTCACAATCAGGGCCACTTTTTTCTAATGAAATATCATCAATACATGGTTTGTAATTGCTGGTCACAACATGACATGAAGTAGCACTCTGTATCTCATTCACTGCTTCTTGTCTTCTCATTTCATACAACTCTTGTACAAAAGACTTTTTATCAACAATGCCCAAATTCAGTTGACATTCAACTTGGAGCTCACCATGATCTTCATATTTTGATGATGAAGAAATCATAGTAGTAGAGGCATTATCAGATTAACAATCATTTCCATTACCTAGTCGTTGAATTCTATAAGCATGAGTTGTTCTTGGGTAACCAACACTTGCAGCTAGACACCCTTTCATCATAGAGTATTTGAAATTGTTCTCAATGTCCATGGCAGTTTGATATGCATGAAGTAAAGTAGCAGGCTCTTTATCCCTTAACAAAATTCCCATCTTACTGTCAAATGCACTAAGATACATGACCAAGCATTCATCATCATTCGGTCTTACATACTCTGGGATCTCTCTTATTGCCTTTACAAATCGGAGATTGAAAATAGGGACCAATTCATTTTCACTTATATGGATCTCCAAAAAGTTTTTCCTCGCCTCACTTGGATTCATCCTTTCACCAAATTGCTCAACAAAATTTCTCATAAACTGATTCCAAGAGGCTATAGAACATGACGGTAAATATGTAAACCAATCCCTGGCATCATCCTTCAAGGATTGAACAAACAATTTCATAACTACATCCTCATAATTTACCTCATAGTCCCCCATCACATCCATGAAAATTTGTAGATGCTTAGAGGTTGATTCTGAACTTTTCCTTGTGAATATGGGCAAATTCTTTCTAACATCTTTAGGGATTAGGTTCGAGAAACCTTCAATACCAGTGAAAACCAATGGCATATATCTTTTAATAGAAAAATCCCTTTGAGGGCTTGGGATAACCTGTTTTCCCTGCATACTTTTACTTTCCATTTCACCGGGAAACCCTCTTGTATACAAATTCAATCAGTATCAACTTCATACATGGTTATCGATTACATCATTTATAAAATCAACCATGATTCCAAAACATTGATTGAATACCTATGCCTTAAGATTTCTCAAAGACATAACTCAAAACATACATACTTCACTACTCATGTTACATATTAAATTTTAGAAGTATGGAAAGAAATACTATTATTGTTCCCTTTCATAATGCAGATTCATCAAATAGGGAACTGATTTTTTCCTAAAACGTTCACATATGGTTTCAATACACAATTTCTTGAAACCCAAGAGTGAAAAATACCTGAAACTGTTGTAGCAACTACAAATGGTTCTTTTGATTGGAAATATTTGTAGATCTTGAACCGTATTCACATCTTCATCAGGTTCTTTGGTAGAGTCGTCACCTCTTTACAGAGGACAAAAATTTGAATAGTTGGAAATTCTTCACAGGTCAAATTCATTTAAAACCAACATAAGTACTGCAACACCTTCATATCCAACAATATGACATCATATGGATTCCTTCCTCAAACTCGTCAGGGTACTTCATCACAAGAGCTCAAATCTACTTCATCTCTACTACAAATCTGTTGGATCTTTCCCAGTTGTTCTCAAATAAAGCACACAAGTGCATAGATATAAGAGTCGCCACTCACAACTTGTGAGGTATTATGAAATAAGCATGAAGTATGGACAAATCTTGACATACTTACATTGAAAGATGAATCACAACAGACTCTCTGGCAAAATTCATGAGAATTGACTCAGCCAATAAGGAGAATGGACCTATCAAGCTCATGACTCTATAAGGCAAAAATAATTTTCAGCAATGCTTACAGAAATAATTCAGAACTTCACTGACTCTATAACAGAACCGTCTGCAACTAGAGATTCAGAACCTTCCCCAGTGGAGTCGCCATTTTGTTGGTGTTTTTTCTTGTAAACCAGGTTTGTCTCCTAATCTACCTATGGAATTGCCAATTCCAATCAAGGGCAGCTCGGAGGACTTGGACCAACTAATGAGGATTTTAATAATAACCTCCTACACTTTGGGCTCTGCAAGACCCGGGAGGGTGATCCCTGTAATGATTTTATAACTTCTACAACAAAATCATAAACAATCATTAACTTTTAATAGATAATCTCACTTAATAGCTCAACAGAATGGGATAGAACTGAAATGAATTGGTTGTTCATCAGTAATATCAACCACTTGGAGCATGAGATGGTTACAATATAGTTTAATGGTGAAGGATAATCATTATGTTTAAAATTTGGTAACAAGCCCCAGGTGAAGACAAACAAAACACTGCATCACAAAGAACAAATGCAAATTAGACCAATGCCATATCCATTGGGGGAGTCAAATTCATCAACACCTAATGGTTCATAGAAGATTTTAATACATAGCATATAATATCCCTGATTATACTGCCTTACAGTATCACCAATTTGTACCTCAACTCAATACTTCTTACCCAATCCTTGTACATAACATATCAATCTGCAATCTCATTTAAGTAGTTTAATTAATTCTTTGAATTAATGCTAAAACTAGAATTGCACACACCACAACAGTGAGAAGAACAGAATAACCCTTGATTACTTCATTCAAAATTTGAATACATTTGCACATAGGAGAGACATGAGCCTAGATTTGTCAGTTAAACTCAAATGCCAGTACTGTCATGAAACACTAAATCCCAATAAACTCAAATCTTACAGCAAAATGACACAAAACCCACTTGCATTGCCTCTGTAACTACAGTTTTTACAATTTTTATGCAGCTCCACACCAGAATTTCGACTAGCTTACTTGCTAACCTAACTTGCTAACTTGCCAACATGAGAAGAGAAAATAATAAGAAGAGGACAAAAGAATCCAGAAGAAACCTTAAATCTGAACAGAAATAACCATCTAGAAGCATCTCCATTGTTGAATAGTGATCTGTAGAATATTCTCTCCATTTCCCTGTAACAAAGTTCAATCTGTTTCAAAAACAGCATGTGCCCAATTTTTTTCTCAATAGAAAAATGACATGTGTCCACTCTTCACTCATTATTTGTAGCTGAAAGAAAACTCCACTCCCGTGAAAAATCATTTTCTGCTCTGTTGTTTTTTGTTTTTCCCCTTCACTGCATTTTTACCCTGTGTATCCACTCACTGTTGTAGTTGCATATTATTTTACTTTTGACAGAGTAAAATACTCTCACTTTTCACATGGGTATTCCGAGCAAAGCCTTTTAAAATTTTACATTGAACATCCACTTTACTGAAAAATAACTGTTGTATAAAACAATCATTTTAATTAATCTACCCATATCTTAACGGGCACCTCTCATTTTACTTGAAAATTCCAATTTACACCCGAGAAGATAAAAATAGGCCCCAACCTCCATTAAAATAAAACATTTTATAATACTTGATGTCGAGCCGTTTTAAATTTTTCCCCACATTAAGCACTTTTGGTAAAATATCTTCTTAAAATTTACCCCCAAAAGTAAATGGCAATCCCCCTTAAAAAATTTCACTTGGCACTTTGGAATACCCGTGCCATTTAATTTTTACATTAAGACCCACATCCCATTTCTTCCTGTGGAGAAAACATATTTTAATATTTACTTTGGAGGCTCCAATTTAACCCAACATAAACATTGCACCCAACAACATTTAAAAAAAAATGCTAAATGCACCAAAATTCAGGCCCACACACATCTCCCCGCCATCCCGCAATCACAAACCCGTGCTTACTTTTGGATCGCGATATAGTGGGCAACGGTCATTAATCCTTATTCATTCTTTTTATTCAAAAATTTAACTTAACATTCGAGAGAAAATGAATGGGCCCCTCCATTTAATACCATTTGACCAAACATTAGGAAAATATTTAATTTTTTTAATTTTTTAATGCTTCTCCCCCTCTCCCTACCATCCCACAATCAACATCCCGTGAGCAACTCCGGATCGTGAAATGGTGGGCAACAACTTAGATGATGCTACATTTCCACCCTATTCTTTGCCATTGGATCCTCCTCCTACTTTCATTTATTTGTTTTCCCTAACTTTGTTTTTTGTTTGCTTGAGCATTCGCTCCGAGCTCTGCACTTTGTAATCATGGCGACCTATTCATTTTTTCCTGCTCCTTCCACTTGCAGGCCGCGCCGCTGCATTTTCCTGGCCACCACATGTTAGCTACCAGGTGAGCCTTCACATACTGTTGTGGGCTTCTCTTTTAGCAAGCTGAACCCATTACGTCGTTCCATGGTTCACGCCTTCATCTCAGTCCTCATGCTCCACTAAATAATCATCCATTTGCATTTGCTTTTAAAAATTTCTCAAAAGGCCTTTCAACATATACTTTTTGATCTCATGGCATCGATGACCCCCCTCTCTTCATCTCTGTTAGGTGCGACACCGGTTGCATACCTTTGTGGAGTTTCCCATCCTCTGGTCTGATGGAGACTGTGCCCATCTCTCACCTATTATACAACTCCCGCGCCTAGTCCATATCAATGTGATCCTTTCATTTGGCGTGGGCCTCCATGCCCATGCACCCATCTTCTCTTGTTTGTGTTGGCTACATGCCATCTCTTCATGGCTGCACCCCCCTTTGGATGTCTCTATCCCTCTTCCTTCACCTGGCGCGGGCCTCTCAACTGCCTAGGCATCACATTTTGCTTGAAAGTTTCTTGTGTGCATCATGCTGTCATAGCATCCCTTGAGACCTCATTACCTTGAGGCACTCTATTAGATGGTTTACGTGCCTATGCCCATACCGCTGGCTGAATCTCATTGCCCTTGCTTGCAGGCTGCACCTCCTTCAAACATGTGCGCGCCCCTGCTTCATGGGTGCTAACGCACCCTTATCCTTGCAGTTTGATGGATATTCATGCTCTGTACCTAGCACAGGCATCTCTTACCTTCTTCTTTGACCAACACACTCCCTCATTCCTCTAGCTGCGCAGGTCCTTCACTATCTCCCTGCACACATGGCATCCATGAAATCACATTATTTGGGTAATTTATCAAACAGTTCATACACCTTGCACATGCTTCCAATTTTTCTTGAGAGTTACCAAACCCTATTCAACAAATCCATTTCATGCCAAGCCATTGCCATCTAAAAGTGTGATGACCATTTAACCAATTATTTTGTGCATTGGCTGCCAGTATGCCATGAGACACATATTTCAATTCTTTGTCACTATACAATACCTTAAAATAGCTCATCATTCCTCTTAAAATGTTGCTTCATAACTTCACTTTCTTCTGCCTTATTATGCCAATGAAGTAAACCCTCCACCTTCATTTGTGCTGATTGACAAAAATTGTGATAATGACCAATGAGAAAATAATCATGGAACCATGCTTTTGAAATTCATATATTTTCATAATCGAAGTATCTTTTAGTAAAAGCATGTCAGGTCCCAAGTGGCCCGTCTAATTTTTTTTTCGTTTTCTAACAATTTTTATGCTCAACTTGACTTGACACAACTTCTAAGTGCTTCAGGATGTTCTGGAAGTGAAATGATAAACTGGGTTGCCACTAAAAACTGTCTTCTGGCATATTTGGAAAATGGTCAAAACAGGTCAAATTGGCTCAGGAATCAATCTGGGAAATCAATCAAATGATCTCTGGGAGACATCAAGACTTGCAAGCATTTAAACATTTGATCTAAGAATATAGTGCAACAAACAGCTTGGAAAAACAAATTACGCGGAGAAAAATATTAATCAGCAAAGCTGCTCAGCTGAACTTTTCTGGAACAACTGTTCTGAAACAATCGAAACACACCTGGCTGCCAATTTGTAAAGATAGTGAAACAACTCTCGGCGAGCTACCATCAGACACATAAGTTCATTTAAGTACTCTGAGCACGTGTTCAAAAGGAATTTCCATGAAACATCACTGATCAAAAGATATTGACGGTCAAAGTTAGCCTCTCAGAAAGGTTGTCAGGAATGCAGATGTGAAACTGAAGAAACAACATTTGGTTTCGATCTGCTAAAAATAGAAAATCAGATCATGAAGTCCTACAAACTAACATTTGAGATCATTTAGGTATGGAGAACATAGAACAACATTCATTTTGACATAACAGTCAACTGGTTGAGAAATCCAAGCTCAAACAGGAGGTTGTTTCGCAAACTGACAAATCTGCAAATAGCAGAACAGTGCAAAAACCCTCCAACTTCACTTTTCAAAACCCTGACAAAACTTGACATGCAAATATGAAAATTGACACACGCGCTCACATATGTGAATCAAACATGTCTGCAAATGGGTTTTGCTTGGAAATCAACATGCCTCAAATTCTGATTCTCCAAAGTAGGTCACTCAAACTGACTCCTCAAATGCATTTCAAAAAGTGCAGAAGCAAATTTCTCGTAATGGGCACCTTAAATTTGCAAAATTTGAGAGTGCCAACAGGACCCTTAAGGGATCGATTTGATGGAATGTGGCTCAGAGGGATTCCACGTGTTTCGATGTGAAACAAGACCATTGCTAGCATAAAAATACCTATTCGGACGCGTTGGAACAGTTAGTTTGGTCATACGAGTTGTAGAGCGAAAGTTGCACCACTTTGCAACTTTGCACAGCTTGAATTTGACACTTTTTCCATCAAGTGAAAATCCGCTGCCACGAGAAAACCACTCCGAGATAGCCAAAACGAAGAAATATTTTTCTAGAGGGGTCCAATGCCTTCCTATAGGATCAGACGAGAAGTTTCTAAGTGTAACGGTATCCAAGTAATAGCATGATGAAGGTTGCAACCATTTTACACTTTGGACCCTTTAGGGATCGATCCGGTGGAACATAGCTTAGAGCGATTCCATGTGTTTCGGTGCGAAAGAGAACCATGCCTAGCGTAAAAATACCCATTCAGACATGTTGGAACAGTCCACTTGGTCACACAAGTTGCAGAACGAAAGTTGCACAACTTTGTAACTTTGCACTGCTTGCATTTGATGCTTTTTCCATCAAGTGAAAATCCACCACCACGAGAAAATCAATCTGAGATAGCCAAAACCGAGAGAGGGTTTTTGTAGAGGGGCTCAACGTAATCCTATAGGATTAGATGAGAAGTTTCTAAGCATCACGATATCCGAGTAATATCATGTTGAAGTTTGCAGTCATTTTGCACTTTGGACCCTTAAGGGATCGATCCAGTGGAACATAGCTCAGAGTGATTCCACATGTTTCAATGAAAATGAGGATCATTCCTAGCTTAAAAATACCTATTTGGACGCATTGAAGCAGTTAATTTGGTCACACGAGTTGCAAAACAAAATTTGCACCACTTTGCAACTTTGCATAGCTTGAATTTGACACTTTTTCTATCAAGTGAAAATTCGCCGCCACGAGAAAACCACTCCAAGATAGCAAAAACCGAGAGAATTTTTTCTAGAGGGGTCCAACATGATCCTATAGGATCATATGAGAATTTTTTAAGTGTCATGGTATCCAAGTAAAAGCATGCTGAAGTATGCAGCCATTTTGCACTTTGGACCCTTAAGGGATCGATCCGGTGGAACATAGCTCAGAGCGATTCCACATGTTTCGGTGCAAAATACGACCATTCCTATTGTAAACATACCTATTCGGATGCGTTGGAGCAGTTATTTTGGTCACACGAGTTGCAGAGCGAAAGTTGCACCACTTTGCAACTTTACATAGCTTGAATTTGACACTTTTTCTATCAAGTGAAAATTTGCCTCCACGAGAAAACCACTTCGAGATAGCCAAAACCGAGAGAGATTTTTATAGAGGGGTCTAACGTAATCCTGTAAGATCAAATGAGAATTTTCTAAGTGTTACTGTATCCAAGTAATAGCATTCTAAAGTTTGCAGCCATTTTGCACTTTGGACCCTTAAGGGATCAATCCGGTGAAAAATAGCTCAGAGCGATTCTACATGTTTCAGTGCGAAAGAGGACCATGCCTAGCATAAAAATACCTATTTAGACGTGTTGGAACAGTCCTCTTAGTCACACGAGTTGTAGAAAAAAAGTTACAAATTATTTACATGACCTTTATATGACCTTTTTCACATTGTTTACATTTCAAAATTCAAAGTTTGCAAATTTTCCTATTCAATGCATTTACAGAACAAGGTGCTACTACACCAAACATGAACTCAAACCTTACAATATTTGAGTATATCTCATTATGTAATTAAATCTTATTACAATGCCTCAGGCACTTCATTCTCACAAACCTTTTATAATGTCACTCATACATTCGAGATTCTCTTTAAATGTCTACATCATAGGTGCTCAGTATGAGGTTAACTTCAAATGAGTAACTTGAGATTCCCTCGCTAAGCTTCACATGCTAATTTATAATGGCTTGAAATCAAAATTAAGATTTTTCAAGATCATCAAAATAAGGATGTTGCATTGCTTTTTTGGCTGAGATTCTCTTTGATGGCTCTTAAATCAACATTTTCTGCAACGAAAGATCAATCAAGTTTTAGTAGTTTACTTAAAAATACACAAAGTAAAAGAGAAAAAGAAAGGGAATCCAAAATGGAAATGAAATAAAAATAGATGGAAGGCACTTACAGATGTTGCATGCAGGCATCAAAATAAGGATGTTGCATTGCTTTTATGGCTGACATTCTCTTGGATGGCTCATATATCTGCATTTTTTGCAAGGGGACACCAATCACTGTAAAATAAGATGACAGCATTGGCATCAAACAAATTAATGTGCATACAAGTATAAATTAATAAAAACCAATGTGCATATACTTACAAATTAATCCAACGAACCATCCAGGTCTGCTCTACTCTTTATTGTGTCAAGTATTGCCTCATGGTAAGACTCACGGACCTTCCATAATGTCTTGTTCAAAGGTCTACCCCCATATTTGGCCGAATGAACATTGGATGCCATGAAAAGGTTCGATTAATGAAGAATCTTACAATGCATGTTAAAGTCCTGAAATAGCCAATGTTTAACACTTAAATGTGGGTACCTTCTAATCCATGTTCTAGTAACCACAACTGAGCTTGCAGCGTATTCAATGTTTTCTCCATCTATAACTGGGGCCTCCAATTTTTTTTCGTCTCAACACAATGACACAACTAATAGTTTGTTCCCTCTTCATAGTCTTCATCTGCAATAATTGCATAAACATGCCCTACATTGATATGTGCAAAAAATATCTTGAAATTTGTCAACATTACAAATACAGTACAAAGTAAGATAACGATATGGAATTTCAACAACTAAGAAAGTAGATATATCGCCAGGTTGAACTAGATCTAATACGTGGTCAAAGTCGACCGATGATTCTATCTGTGTCAGTTCCAATTCCGTCGGAGGGCGATACGTGTGAAGTGGGCTAAGATAACTTGTGAACCATTTGTCAACCCACTCCCCTAACTCACAATCATTCCAGGCTTGCATTGTACATGAAGAACAAAAGCATGCAATCTTTCATGTATCGATACTCCATGAACCTATATTTGAGCTAAGGAAAGAGTGTACCTCACTTGATCCTGTTAGTGTACAATAGTCTTCATATGGTGCAATGTTAGTATCATCCATCAACCAAAAAAATCTATGAACTGAAGATGTAAATTCATTACCTGGATCCATCAAAGCATTACACCACTCAACGATTGATTTTGCATCTGTCAACTTTGCACTATCTTTATACTTTAACTCTTCTCATGCTAATGCTCTTTTCATGCATGCTCTTGCACCATCATGCTCCCCATTTCCATGTCCAGCCTCACAAGAGTTCCACATATGTTGAACACCTGTAATGACTTGCACAACTAGTAGAACATGCGCGAGTTCTTGAACTGTGCTACACAATTATCAGACCATATTATATGTTGATCATATTTTATGCCCCTCTGAGCCAAACCACTGTAGAACATCTGGAAGCAACCTTGCACGAACTCTGGAGAATGTGTGTGATCATCACTAATGTAAAAGTGGTACTCCCTCAATACCTTCCTTTGCTCATCTATACTATCAGATGTATGAATGAATGTTATGTGCACAAATATCAAAAATTGTGAGTTGTAATACTGTGACTGCACCTCATGTTGTGGCTGTAGAGTGTAGTTATTTGCAAAGTCAACAACAGATACTATGCTTCCAACTGGAAAGGTTTCCTTGCATAGCTTGAACTGTGTGTCCAACCATCGGGCTCTATGGGTATGCATTGCATACTCAGACAATATATTGTCATGAAATATGGTCATAAATTGGTACACTGGAATCTTCTCAATAACCAAATCACACCTTTTTTCTTGAGACCCATCTTTTGTAGCATATGCCACTTTTTTATACTTCTCGAACTCTACTAGTTTTTGTCCCACCTCATCTATGCTTTCCATATGTTGACATACTGGCATACACTGGAAGCCACCGCAACACTCGCATGAACCATCCAAGCATGTTGTCCTATAGAATATCTGACCATCCTCTATTTCACATAATTTTTTTGATAAGAACTCTCTTGAAGATTTTGGTGGGGCTTCTATGCCACAATCTTGCAAAACATCGTTAGTATGCAAATCTAAACATATAGAATGATAAACATCATAATGGTTAGAAAATTCAATATGTAGTCTACAACAACAAGTAGTGCATGTGTGATTTATCTTGACATAAAAAGGTTTAAGAAGTTCAAAAAATCTTTGAGAAATACTAAATTGAGGATAATCATTTTCAAATTTCTGAAAAAATTGGGTTGGAGTCGTATCCAAAAAATGCTTCGGATGTGGCTCATGATTTTGACTACCGATTCTCCTTATTATCACATCCCTTTGATTCGGAGATGGCCTTGTGTTATTCTTCCAGTACTCTTCAATTAGTGTTCTCAAGGCTTCAACAACCTCTTTATATTTTTGTGAAATTCTGCCCGAGACTCCCCATAATTCATTTGTATCATTGCCCTCAATTCTTTGTCGCCTTTGAATGGCTCTTGATAAATTTTTTTGACTAATTCCCATTTGTTCACTAGTGTTTTTAATTAGGCGAGCTCTATTTGTTTGACAACTTACCAAAGTCGATGTAATGACACGTCGATTGACATTACTATCCTTTGAGCGTGAGGTCTTACCCACACTCTCATAAGCATCCATTAGATTCTTCACAATAGTGTCTTCATTCGATGCATTCGATGTTCTCAACCCAAGAGTCTTCATGATGTTCCTATACTTTACACCCTGCATCATTTCAAAAAATAGTTGACATCTTGTAGTCTCATTTAACCATTCAAAGAATCATTCCCAAATCTTATCAACATATCTTCTACAAGTGTGTGTTGAAATCTTACCTTCCATGTGCTGCAAAATCTCATCATCAATGTTAATCAAATACTTTGGATTTCTACACAAAATTCTTGGTGGTGTTATCCTAGGTACATACATCTCAACATTAGGAATTTCATCAATATTTAATTGAGGTGGGCTAGATTTCATACCTTCGATCGAGGGTGGAGAAGAAGACATACCTTGAGGTTCACATGGGGATGATGGCATACCTTCTTCGTCAATTTCGAGTGATGATGTACTCTCAACCTGAGATGTGTTGGATGGTGTCCAACAATATTAACTTGCGGTACATGGTGTCCCTCCATATTCACTTGTAGTAGATTGTGTCCATCCATATTCACTTGTGCTAGATGGTGTCCCTCCATATTTGCATGTGCTTAATGGTGTCCCTTCATATTAACTTGTCGTAGAGGGTGTGTCTCCAACTACGGTATTTGAATTTGTCTTACAACAATGCTTTTACATTCATGCTTGTTCTGTTGCCAATTCTCGTTCTCCTTTTGACGGTTGAGGTTCCTCTACAATCGGGTTGTTTTCATCAATCATTTCCAATTTCTTCTTTTCACGATATACCGCCACCTGAACTCTCTCCTTTTATTTCAAGGTTTTGTTCTCTTCGTCTATTAGTTTCCTCTTTGTCTTTTTCTTCGGCATGGCAGATAATTTTATCTATACCATGGTAATGAGATGAATATTATTTCCTAAAAAGTGTATCCATTCAAGTTAATTTAAAAATATATGTCATTGAAGGCTTCATTTAAATAATACTTACAATCATCGTGTACAAAATTTAACCTAGCATGTAGACAAATATGTACAAACTATGGAAGCACTAGGCTGGCCAGAGCACATTTCTAACTAAAAGTGAATAACCATGATGGTGATTCTGAAAAGTAATGAGTGAATGGAATTGTGAGTGTTTGATAAGTTTGTGGTGTAGGAGCACCTTAACAATCTATGCTTCCATTTTAAAATTTGATTCAATTTTGGCTATTTTCATGTTGTAAGAGGGTCATTAAAGACATTTTCCATGTACCGATTATATGAGCTTTCAAAGGCACATTGTTTGTTAGTTATAGGCATTGGGGGGAGTTGGATGTCATTGCAAAAGGTTTAAACAACCTCCATTGGCTCGACAATACATTTGAAGGGAGCAATTGAATATTTTCTGAAATTGCTCATTTGAAGCCAATCAAGGGTTTGAGTAGGATTTAATTATGAAATGACCATCCCACCTACTGTTATGACTTGTTTCTTAGTAGGATGGCATGTACATTGTTAGAGTATGGTCTTATATTGTTGAACATGCCTTGGAATTAAAATAATGACAATAGGATGAGGTTCTTTGGCTGAAACAAGCACTTTTCCATGAGAATTTGAGGAACCAAGGAGTGATTTTGAAAAAAGTGTTGAAGGAGTGGTCTATGTAATGAAATTTTGACCTTGTGTAGGGTATTTTGAAGATGTTTAATGCTTTGGAATGGTCTGGGAAGGCCTGGGTATAGGAGTTTCTATAAACCCTCCCTCTTTGCATTGAAAAATGGGGGTTTTTGTATTGGAAGCCTAGTTCAGTAGGTAAGGTCCTAAGACCTAGAAAATATAGAGACCTAATTAAAGACTTTTTTTTGGGTTTGGAAGTCTGGTGTGAGGATCTAAGGGTAGTTCCTTTGTAAAATTGGCCTACTTGGATGCCTAAAATAGTGAAAAGGTCGGTTTTCTTAAAGTTGTCCCAAATGAGTCATGTGATGGGTTAAGGTATGTCTTGAAACTCTGAAATGGGTGCTAGAATCATTCTTTTATTTTCCTAGTGTTTTGGAAAGTTTTGGAGTTAAGGGCCCAAAACTGGTTTTGCATAGTAACTAGATTCCAAGGGTGAAATGTGGGAAATAGTGTTTAAGTTTGTTGTCTAGCTTGGAGGAGTGTTAGGATTGGTCCATTAGGCCTTTTTAATCTTGTTAGATTCCTTGGTTTGAGAGATGCATGTGATAGTTTGCAGATGCTTGGCTACTAGTAATGTGGATAGTGAACAAAAGAACTAAGTTTGTGTGTAAGGGCATACTTCTGAAAGGTTTCATTTTTGTTGTACTAACTCAAACAAAGATTTATTAAGCAAATAATGGTTTGGTTGTGCCTTATGAATTATAGTTTTTGTTTGTAAACAATGGTGCCATTATAGAAGATTTAAGACAACTTGTGAATGACATAATCATTGGTTGATGTTTTCAGGAACCTAGTTGATTGTAATTAGTTATTTTCAAGATTTTCAAGTATTTTTGAAGGTCCTTAAAAGGAATTGGGAACTATTAATGCTAATTTTATTATACAAATCAATTTTTTTGTGAAGGGAAATATAGTTGAATAAGTGTGTCAAGAAAGGTGTTGATTTCTTCCTTTGTACTGCATCAGTTTGTGTAGAGGTATTGGAAGGTGTTTGGACCTTTTAGAGGAATGGGAGAGGCTTGGACTTGTATTAAAGGATTAATTTTGGTGAATGGTTTTGAGTGTCTAATCAACTTTCTGCTATGTTAAAATCAATTTTATGATGGTTAATGTATTTTTTTGAGTCTAAAAAAGATTTGAAACCAAATTCTAATGTTTTGATGAAAAGATGATTGAGTTTGTTTTTTGATCTTCTTCAATTTAATTTAAGGTCAGAAGTACCCTTAATGATTTGTGGATCC
Organism: Sequoiadendron giganteum; assembly: GCA_007115665.2. Lineage (NCBI taxonomy): Eukaryota > Viridiplantae > Streptophyta > Pinopsida > Cupressales > Cupressaceae > Sequoiadendron > Sequoiadendron giganteum. The sequence continues at coordinate 240,512,202 of CM021108.1, read as the reverse complement.
TGGTAGATGTTATGCATCAATTTAAAAATAGTAATTGGCAAGTGTATATAATTGTGTATATAATGGTAACTTAAAAGGTGCATTGACAACCTAAGATTATAATGAAAAACAAAAATGAAAGCAAGCCATAATAGAATGAAAGAAAATTTGTAAGAACTTCACATACCTAAAAAACCAAACTTTCAAATGGAGGAGTTCAACCCAATTATGTAGCCTTAGCTTCTTCTTTCTTCAAACTCCACAACAATTTGACTTGTTCAAAAGCTTGTTCACCTCCAAACTTCAATTGTATCTCAGTTTTCAATGGAATTCAAACTTCAATTGATATTATATGTCTTTCAACATGGAAACTCTGATATTTCATGCAAAGGTGGTAGAAAAATCATGGAAAAGGTGATGGAATGTGAAAAAAATGCTTGCACACTTCACAACATCATCAAAAATCCATTTTTTGTCAGAGCACACGCAGAACCAGGGGAATATGCAGACTGTGGGCCTTGAAATCATGGGCATATAGATTTTTTTACTGTTTTAGTGGAGTACAATACAACGCGAGCGCATTATGTGAAATATGGTTTTCTTTGTATATTTCTTTTCTCCCTCTTTATCTTTACCCTCTATCCTAATTCTATAGTTGTCCCCTACACCCTTATAGTAGATGAGATAGAGGTGAGTGTGTGTGTGTGTGTGTGAGGGAGAGAGAGAGAGAGGTAGAGGGAGAGTGGGAGAGAGAGAGGGAGAGGGAGGGGGAGAGGGAGAGGGTTAGAAATAGAAAGTGGGAGACATGGAGGTAGATAGGGAGGGAGAGAGGGGAGAGTGGGAGAAAGAGAGTGGGAGAGAAAAAGGGAGAGAGGGAGGAGAGGGAGGAGAGAAAGATGGAGAGAGGGAGGGAGAGGAGAGGGGGAGAAAGAGAGGGGAGAGAAGAGGGAGAGAGGGGAGAGGGAAGAAAGAGATAATGGGAGAGATGGAGAGAGGGAGAGGAGAGGAGAGGAGAGAGGAGGAGAGGAGAGGGAGGGAGGGGAGATGGAGGATAGATAGGAGGAGAGAGGGGAGAGTGGGAGAGAAAGAGGGAGAGAGGAGGGAGAGGGAGGGGAGAAAGAGATAGTGGGAGAGAGGATGGGAGGGAGAGGGAGAGGGAGAGAGGGAGGGAGAGGTAGAGGGTTATAAATAGAAAGTGGGAGACATGGAGATAGATAGGGAGGGAGAGAGGGGCACAGTGGGAGAGAAAAATGGAGAGAGGTTGGGAGAGGGAGTGGGAGAGAAAGATGGAGAGAGGGAGGGAGAGGAAGAGGGGGAGAAAGAGAGAGTGGGAGAGAAAGAGGGAGACAGGGAGGGAGAGGGAGAGGGGGAGAAAGAGATAGTGGCAGAGATGGAGAAAGAGAGGGGGGGAGTGGGAGAAAGAGAGAGTGGGAGATAGAGAGGGAGGGAGAGAGGGGGAAGAGTGGGAGAAAGAGAGAGTGGGAGATGGTAGATAATTATCCATCAACCCTAATCCCTCTACCCCTATACCCTCTTAATCCTTGAACCCTCAACCCTCAACCCTTAAACCCTAATCCCTCAACCCCTATACTCTCTTAATCCCTCAACCCTCAACCCTCAACCCTCAACCCTTAAACTTTAATCCCTCAACCCCTATACCCTTTGAATCCCTCAACCATCAACCCTTAAACCCTAATCCCTCAACCCCTATAACCTCTACCCTATAACCTATTAATCCCTCATCCCTAAAATCTAAACCCTTAAACCCTAACCCATAAACCCTCTACCCTCTACTGTCAATCCTCTACCCTCTACCCTCAACCCTAATCCCCCAACCCTTAAACCCACTTAGTAGAATTTCTACCCTAATCCCTCAACCCTCTTGACACTTAAACCCTCAACCCTTAAACCCTTAAACAATCAACCCTAAACCCTCAACCCTCAACCCTAACCCCTTAAACCCTAAACCCTAACCGTTCAACCCTCTACCCTCTACCCTCTACCCTCAACCCTGTAAAGAGCGGAAATTCCTTAAATCCAAATCAACAATTACTTTAAATAAGATCCATTATATTCAAAATAAAGTCATCATTCCATTCATTCAGACATCAAAGAACTAGTCGATTACAAACAATGACATAAAAGTCGATAAGATAATTTCATTACAACTCAGTCTAAATCATACAAGTGTCGAATTACACAATTTCAGTTATAAATACAATGAATGATAATGTATCCAATTTACAATTTGAGACTTAGGCATTTAGTCGCCATAAGCTTGTCATTACATATATCAAGAATAATAAAGCAAAAAATAAGATGTAGTTCGTCGATCTTCCATCCAAAAGAAAATCTTCAACAAGAAGATGAGAACAAGGATTAGGCACTTTTTCTGCCCAACCTCAAAGCTTACGCTTCCCTGGAATTTCTTATTGAATCAATAAATATCCGACCCTACATGAATTGCTTAGCAAAAAGCAATGTACGAGCAAGATGGAATCTGGTGCATGCCTAGTACTACTAGTAAACCACAAGTATTTTCATTTTTCTAATTCATTAAAGAAATAAGCAAGTTCGATACTAGGATATGGTAGAGAGTTCAATAATCCATATGTTTCAATGGTACATAAATTACTTGGCCAAGTAAAATTTTATGCATGACAATAAAAGAAGTTTTGGAAAAGCAAAACTACACTCTCTATTTACCCATATTCAACACTCGTCTCGGAAGGTATCTTTCCCAAAAACATAACATGCATAATTATCTATCATTCATGCATGTTCTAAACAGTCAAATACAATCTTTTGCAATCTTTTAAAACATCAAACTGGAAACATTGTTTAAAATGAAAACAGTTTAAAAAGAGTTTCTTTCCATTTTTCAAATTCATAAAAGACATAAAATTAACATTTTAAATTGAGTAATTTAAATAATCAATAAAGTTTTTAAATGAAGGTGTGACTCCAGTATGTTAAATAAATACATATAAAAACAAATATTAAAAGAGTACACATTCATTCGTTCATACTCTCGTTTAATTAATGTTGTTTCAATATCATTCAAGATGTTTTCAAAATAAATCAAATTTTAAGTGTAAACGTTTTATTTTCAGTGTATCCTGTTCTCATAAAATAAATTATAATTGTTTATCAAATTAAAAATAAATAATTTAATAGTTCCAGTTTTGACATTTTCTTTTAAAGGTGAAATTTTCAAGTTTAAATAACCTACGTTCAAAAATAGTGTTAACAATTCGAAGTTAAATTCTGTCATTTATTTTCTGTCAGCAAAAATTAAATCTATTTTCTATTCAAGATTGTTTTGTTTCTAAAATGATAAAATTGTTTCAAGATTTAATAGGTTCTCCTAAATTCATTTCTCTGTTTTATGCATGATTCAAATTAGAATTTCCCAAAATTCTTAGCAAAAACAACAAGGTTTTTGTTTAATATGTTTTTGAATCTAAATCTAAAATTTGTTTTGTGTTTTGAATTTGTCCCTTAATTTGATCAATATTATTATTTCATGATTTTTAATCAAATATTTTTCCTAAAAATCTATCTCTAAATTTGTCTAATTTTTTGGAAAATAAATACAGTCTAATTCGTTTACTGTTTAAATAAAATATAAATGAAGAGTTTTATATCAATTTAATAAATCTTCTCTTTCCTAATTTTAACAAACAAGATTTTTTTTATAATTTGATACTGATTTCCAGAAACTAAGTTCAGAATGGAAAGATCTATTTGAAGTATTTAATTTAAGAATTCTTACCTGTTATAATATGAATTCTCTGTATTTTCCTGATTCTTTCCCTAAGATTTCTGTACTCTCTTATTTTCTTCTTGGCGCCTCTTGTCTTTCACTATGGCTAGTTGTGGATTTGCTGCATATGAGGAACCTTTATCTGTTGCGTCCCTCTTCTTCTCCTAATGGTTCCTTGTTGTGATTGTGCACCTTCTTCCTTTATGCGTGGATGAGAGGGGAATGTGGAGAATTCTGGAGGGCTGTGTGTAGGGTGAAGAATGTGTGGAGGTTGCGGATGATGAAGCTGGCCACACCTCCCATAGGCAACGTATTTCCTTTCCTTCCTGGCATGTGGGGTGAGGGAAGTGAAGGCTTTGCCTTCGCAGCCTTTCTTGAAGGCTATTGCAGACTGTAAGGTGGAGGGTGTGTGGGGTGAAGGCCACACCTTCTTAGTAGACTTCCCTAGCCACATGCCTTCTGGCTATGAGTTCCTCCTTCCTGCCTCTCTTCGAAAATCTCTCTGCTTTTTATTTATTTTGGTCAAGATCTAGTTAAAAATCACTATTTTATGCTCTTTTCAATTTCAAAATTTTGTGTGTCACTTCTGAGTGTCTCTCCATTTTGGATTTCCTTCCCCTATATTTATTTTCTCATGCATTGATATTTTTCCAGAATTGAGATCCACAAAATACTCATTTTGATCTCCAAATCAAAATTCAAAACTCCAAGTCTTGGTAATTGAATGCTTTTAGATGATTTTAGATATTTTCTTTCTCATGTTTAACTGAAGATCAAATTTTGAATGCAAATCTAATTTTAAATTTGAACGGATGTTTGTTTCCTTATTCTTTTCAATTTAGCCAATTTAAGATTTTAATTCAATTTTTGAATTTAAAAATACATTCATTTCATAATTTCAAAATTAAAAGGCATTTAATTTCAAAAACACTTTAAATAATTATATTTTAATCAAATTTCGACATTCAATCTATTGCATTTAAATTTCTAAATTTCAAATTTAATATTTCCAAACAGTAATAGAATATTTAAACTAGCAATTTAATTATTTAATTTAAGTTAAATTTTATCAAATTTAACAAAATCATCTTTTAAATCACATGCATTTTCGTAGTTATTTTGAGAATCACATTAAAACTAAATTTTCAATTCGCAAACATGATATACACATAATTCATCAAAATATTCAACTATGTGAGTGTGTGAGATCCCATCTATTCGTAAACGTCAATCGGCTAAACAACTCTACTTGATCATTGTTCTCGCCTTCAATCACGTTCACCTGTTCCTGTGTTCACTTGCGCTCATTTGTCATCAGTAATGACAAACCCTAAATAAACATAAATATAATTCAAATCATAATAATTTCATTTCGATTTCAATTTCAATTTCATTTAGATTTGAATGTCAATTCATTTTCAACTTCATTTCGATTTGAATTTCAATTTAACTATCATTAAATAATAATTTAATTTCCATCTAAATTTTGACATAGTAATTAATACTTGCATTTAAATAAGTCAATAAAAATCTATACGTGACATCCTTCCCCTCTTGGAAGAGACATCGTCTTGATGTCTTATTAGTCATTCAATAAGCATAACATCATCATCATCATAAAAACATACTATCTCAATCAATAACATAGTGTCTCAGTAGGTAAAGCATAATATCTCAACCAAGCATAATGAAATAGTAACTAACAACATAGTTCTCCAACATAAACATAAGAAAAAATAGTAGCATCCATGCTATCAAAGTTCAACATGTGGATCAAAAACCAGAGTATCAAGTATCTCCACACAAAAACAAATGCTAATCTATGAAAGCAAATGAGGAAAATGACGGTCTATCATCTCAGAATCCTCCCATGTAGCACTGTCCTCAGTATACTAGTCCCACTGGACCTTATACTGGGTACTATCTCTTTACACAGCTTGATTCTACGCCTGTCTAGGATTCAGATGGGCTCCACTAGCACCACCCCTAGATCATGTACCTATAATGAATGCCAATCAAGAATATGAGTTGCATCACGATGTTAAGGTTTCAATAAAGAAACATGGAAAACATTATGGAGTCGAACAAGAGCAGGTGGTAACGCTATTCTATATGCAATTGGATTAATAACTTCCAGTATATCAAATGTTCCCACAAATCTCGATGCCAACTTTGATGATTTCCCAAATGAGATAGAGCTCTTATGAGGTTTAACCCTCAAGAAGACTTTATCTCCTGCAGCAAATTGTCTGAAAGTCCTGTTCCTATCAGCATATCTCTTTTATCTATCGACTGCTTCCTTCAACCTACCCTTGATCAACTTCATTTTCCCATCCATTTCCTTGAGCATATCTAGACCAATAATGATCCTATCTTCTATCTTGTCCCAACTGATGGGTGTATGACATTTTCGTCCATACAATGCCTCAAAGGTGCCATACCCAATGAAGAATGGTATGAGTTGTTGTAGGAAAACTCAACCAATGGCAAATATTCCTCCCACTTGTACTGCTGATCCATACAATACATCCTCAGTAAGTCCTTCACAACATGATTGACCCTTTCAGTTTGGCCATCGATTTGTGGGTGATATGTAGAACTAAAATTCAGTTGAGTTCCCAATGTTGCATTCAGTGTAGTCCAGAACCTAGATGTCATCTTGATATCTCTATCAGAAATAATGGGCTCTGGTACACCATGCAATCTGAATATCTCTTGCACAAATTTCCTTGCAAGAGTCAAAGATTCATCCTTCAAATTCCCAAGTATGAAATGTGAAACCTTCGTCAGCTTATCAACAACTACTAAGATGGTATCATGCCTATTTTTGCTCAACGGTAATCCTTGGATGAAATCCATACGATTACCTGCCACTTATACTCAAGTATATCTTGGGGATACAAAAGTCCTGTTGGATGCACATGCTTAGCCTTGACTCACTGGCACTAAACATCTAGCTACGTACTCCATGGCATCTTTCTTAAGTTTAGGCCAAAAATACAAATCCTTCAACTCAGTTACCATCTTTGTAACTCCTAGATGCCCTGAATAAGGTGCATCATGAACTTCCTCAATTATCAACTTCCTCAAATCTCCACCCTTTGGGATATACATTCTTCTCTGATATCTGACAATACCATAATTCTCAATCACATAACCATCAAATCTATGATCTGAAGGATCCGCCTCTAAGGCTTGTCTAACCCTGTCATAATTCTCATCTCCTGGAAGATACTGCAACACTTGTTGCCTCAAATTTGACCTTATGGTCACCATAGTAGATAGATGTCTTCTCCTGCTAAGTGCATCTACAACCCTATTTTCCTTACCCTTGATATACTCGATACCAAAATCATACTCACTTAGGAACTCAAGCCACCTCCTCTTTCTCGCATTGAGGTTCGGTTGTGTGGAGATGTACTTAAGTCCTAAATGATCAGTCTTAAGCTCAAATGGCTTCCCTAGGAGATAATGTCTCCACATCTGCAATGCGTGCACAATAGCTATAAGCTCAAGAGCATGTGGTGCATAGTTCAACTCATACTGTTTCAGTTTCATGGACTCATATGCCACCACTTTACCTTCTTGCATTAGCACAACTCCTAAGCCTTCACCTGATGCATCTGTAATCACAATGAAGTGACCATTAGGATCCGGTATAGTCAACACTGGTGTTGATGTCAACTTCTATTTAGGAATCTGAAATGCTTCCTTGCACTTCTTTGTCCACTCATATTTCTTTCCCTTCTTCTGAAGAGAAGTAATAGGTGCTGCAATTTTAGAAAACCCTTCCACATACTTCCTGTAGTAACCTACAAGTCCCATGAAACTATGAACTTCAGTGACACTTTGCAGTGTTGGCCAATCTACAATTGCCTCTATCTTTGCAAGATCAACTGAGATTCCCTCAGCAGATATGACATGCCCCAAATAGTGAACCTTCTTCTGAAAGAAAGCACACTTTGAAAAATTACCAAAAATCTTTCGATCTCTTAGTCGTTGCAAGACTATTCTCAAGTGCTTCTCATGTTCCTCTTCTATTTTAGAGTAAATCAAAATGTCATCAATGAATATAAACATGAAGTCATCTAAACAATCTTTGAAGATACTATTCATAAGGTTCATGAATGCTGCTCGAGCATTCGTTAGGCCAAAAGGTACCATGGTGAGCTCGTAGTGTCCAAACTGAGTTGTGAAAGCTGTCTTCAGAATATCCTCCAGGGAAAATTTTAGTGGCAAATATTCACCAATTGGCTAATAATAGAAATCAGGAGCTCCAAAAATGGCTAATAGTACAAGCTGAAATGAAGACTAAATCGCCAGGTTTTTATGAAAATATAATTTTGTCTTGATTAATTTGCCATGTAAACGATGCTTCATCAAAAATGATTCGCCAATATTTTATATAGTTACTAAAAAAATGAATTATATTCGCCAGTAATATTATATTCCTCCGATTAATTTTGGGGCAATATCACCAATAATAATAAATTACTATTTAATTTGAGGAATATTTTCTTTTATCTATTGCCATAGATTAGTTTTTTAATCGAACGGTTGTAGGTTGATTCTGGGCCCTAATACACATGTGCCTTTTAAAAGGCTTGTTGATGCTCGAAATTTGTTTTGGGCCACATGATTAAATCTAATCATGTGGCCCAAAACAAATTTCGGGCCTCAACAAGCCTTTAAAAAGGCACATGTGTATTAGGGTGCGAAATGAACTTGCAGCCGTCCTTCATTCTATCAGTGGGACGCCAGATAATGTTTCCCTGATGCCCATAGTTCCCCCAATGCACCATAGGATTGTGATGGGAGTTTCGTCGATGATGCATTGTTAGGCCGATGGTATTGAATTTTGTTAGGAATGGGGGAAGATTTGGCCCTTGACCCCACCTGTATTGTGATAGGAGCATGCCAAGATTCACTAGGATTCACCACTATGATTATTATTTTTACCAATTATTTATTAAGATTCGCCAGGATTTTACAAAAAAATTAATACTGTACATAAGATTTGCTAGGAAAATTAATATTTTTTTTCAAATAGAAGGAGAGATTCGCCAGGATTTTACACCTTCGTCGAGGGGGGTTTCTTAAAGTTATCCCTGATATCCTCACCCTTAATCCTCAACTGGTGGTAACCTGATCTAAGATAAATCTTAGAAAACACATTGGCCCCTTTCATCTAATCGAACAGCTCATCTATCCTAGGTAGAGGATACCTATTCTTGATGGTAACCTTGTTAAGAATCCTGTAATCAATACACAGTCGCAAGGTTCCATCCTTCTTCTTAACGAAGATTACCGGTGCACCCCATGGCGATAAACTCAGCCTTTTTCAGCAACTCCTACAACTGAGCTTTCAGTTCATACAACTCAGTAGTAGTCATTATGTAAGGAGCTTTGGATTGAGGCTTCGTTCCAGGTAACAGTTCAATCGAGAAGTCAAATTCTCTCTTCAGCGGTAATTCTGTAAGTTCTTCTGGAAAGATATCCAAGAACTCTCTAAGAACTGGATAGCCCTCTGGACTCTGTTGAGCATTATCCATGTCACTAACCAAAATAGCATAAATGGAACATCCTTTCTGATGTGCTTTCTTTAGCTACATAGCTGAGATATGTCTCAACTCTAGAGGCTCTCGAGATCCTAAAATCTCAACTGGATGTCCAAAATCATCCAAACAACTCACAACCTTGTCCTCACAGTTCACTATGGCTTTATGCTCAGTTAACCAATTGATCCCTAAGATCACATCATAAGAACCCAACAGTACTACATAAAGGTTAACTTGGGTTTGGAAGTTAGGTAATTCTAAATCGCTGCATGATAAACATGTATCTACCCTCTTCTCTACTCGATTTCCATACTAAACCATCCATGATTGTGACATAATACCAGGTCTAACAGGTAATTTAGTAACTACTTTAGGATCAATAAAGCATTCTGAAGCTCCAGTATCTATCAAAATAGAAAAAGATTGACCAAAAATATTACCTGACATCTGGATAGGTGTAGACTAAAAATATGCTTGATGATTGTCAACCGCTGCATATATCTGATGTTGCGGTGCTCACCGATCATTACCACCTCACTGACCTCCTGTACGCTGAGTGCAATTGGAGGCATAGTGATCTCCTCCACAAGTCTAGCATCCACCTCGTAGCCCTGTTTGACCACCTGCCCTGTTCCTGATATTGGAGAAGTTGGTGTTATTATTGTTCACCCTCTTGTTTCTGCCATAGCTACCTTCTCCTTTATCTTGGGTTTTTTTTCCCCTCTTTAGATTCTTGATCTAATAATTATTATTGTTACCTCTCTGGTTATTGTTATTGTTGTTTTGAAACTTACTATTTCCAAAACCAGAGTTTGCATTCACACTTTTCCTGTAGTTAGCCACCTGTTGCAGCTTTTGTTCCTATTTCATGGCCTTCTCAAATACCTCATCCATTATCAATGGATTATGAATGTCCACATCATCTCCAATCTATGGCCTCAACCATAGAATGAATTTATAGATACGGAACCATTCATCCATCTGATACTACGGTATGTACTTAATAAGATTGGTGAACCTCTCCCAATACTGGGTAACTGTAAGACCACCCTGTGCCAAATTCTGGAACTCTGTCATCTTCCTGTCAAAGAACAGCTATGGAAGCCACCTCTTCCTGAATAGGTTGAAGAATGCTTCCCATGTAGTTCCACCTTGTAATAAATTCTTCTCAGTCTTTTCGTTATCCCACCAAGTAGCAGCTTCTCTAGTAAGCTGGTATGCAGCCCAAACTTCCTTGGTCTCATTAGACATGTTCCTAAGCTCAAAGTATTTCTCCATCTCAATAACCCAAGCTTCTGCTCCATCACCTATTGTCTTACCATCAAACTTGGGCGGTGCTACCCTTTTCAAATCTTTTGCTAACTCCCCTTCAATCCTTGCTTGAGGATTAGGTACTTCAACCCTTGGATTTTCATTATTAGGTTGTTCCTGATTTTGGGGAATTTCAACTCGAGGGTTTTGTCCTTCTCTAACACCTCAAACTTCTTGTTCCAGATTGTCCATTCTAGAACCTTGCTAATTTAAAAGCCTGAGAATCTGATCCAACCTATCAGTCTCATTGCTTGCAGCAGCTCCTTTACCTCTTGTACCCATCATGTAACACAATTCCTGCATCAAGGAATGTTCATTTAGCGTAATGGACCAAGGACCCTAGTGTTTAAACCTAGGGCTATGATACCAAATGTAAAGAGCAGAAATTCCTTAAATCCAAATCGATAATTACTTTAAATAAGATCCATTATATTCAAAATAAAGTTGTCATTCCATTCATTCAAACATCAAAGAACTAGTCGATTACAATCAATGACATAAAAGTCAATAAGATAATTTCATTACAACTTAGTCTAAATCATACAAGTGTCGAATTACACAATTTCAGTTATAAATACAATGAATGATAATGTATCTAATTTACAATTTGAGACTTAGGTAGTCGGTCGCCATAAGCTCGTCATTACATATATAAAGAATAATAAAGCAAAAAAAAGATGCAGTCCATCAATCTTCCATCCAAAAGAAAATCTTCAACAACAAGATGAGAACAAGGATCAGATGCTTTTTCCGCCCAACCTCGAAGCTTACGCTTCCCCAGAATTTCTTAGTCAATCAATAAGTACCCAACCCTGCACAAATTTCTTAGCAAAAAGCAGTCTACGAGCAAGATGGAATCTGGTGCATGCCTAGTACTACTAGTAAACCACAAGCATTTTCATTTTTCTAATTCATTTAAGAAATAAGCAAGTTCGGTACTAGGATATGGTAGAGAGTTCAATAATCCATCTATTTCAATGGTACATAAATTACTTGGCCAAGTAAAATGTCATGCGTGACAATAAAAGCAGTTTTGGAAAAGCAAAACTACACTCTCTATTTACCCATATTCGGTACCCGTCCCAGAAGGTAACTTTCCCAAAAACATAACATGCAGAATTATCTATCATTCATGCATGGTCTAAACAGTCAAATACAGTCTTTTGCAATCTTTTAAAACATCAAACTGGAAACATTGTTTAAAACAAAAATAGTTTTAAAAAAGTTTCTTTCCATTTTTCAAATTCATAAAAGACATAAAATTAACATTTTAAATTGCGTAATTTAAATAATCAATAAAATTTTTAAATGAAGGTGTAACTCCAATACGTTAAATAAATACATATAAAAACAAAAATTAAAAGAGTACACATTCATTCGTTCATACTCTCATTTAATTAATGTTGTTTCAATATCATTCAGGATGTTTTCAAAATAAATCAAATTTTAAGTGTAAACGTTTTATTTTTAGTTTATCCTATTCTCAGAAAATAAATTATAATTGTTTATCAAATTAAAATAACTAATTTAATAGTTCTAGTTTTGACAATTTCATTTAAAGGTGAAATTTTCAAGTTTAAATAACCTACGTTCAAAAATTGTGTTAACAATTCAAAGTTAAATTCTGTCATTTATTTTCTGTCAGCAAAAATTAAATCTATTTTCTGTTCAAGATTATTTTGCTCCTAAAATGATAAAATTGTTTCCAGATTTAATAGGTTCTTCTAAATTCATTTCTTTGTTTTATGCATGATTCAAATCAGAATTTCCCAAAATTCTCAGCAAAAATAACAAGGTT